>JACEIK010009099.1:25708-48243 GCA_018107945.1 Datura stramonium
GAATCACAAGAAGTAAAAGTTGGGAAATGAGAAGAAATGAAATGAAAGATAAATAACGTAAAATAAAAAATACTTTAAAATAAATAAAAATAATAAAAATTAAAATGATAGAAATAAAGAAAATAAATTAAACACAAACAAAAATTAAAAAATTAAAAAGTAACCTTGTAATTATGCCATGTATTACCTACAACTCTTACCTCCTCCCTGATATTGAAGAATGTAATTATTCCCTCCTAATTACACCCAATTCCCTACTCACTATGAAATTATCTTGCCAAACAAATAGGTCAAACTGTACATGTAATTACATCCAGTAATACTCAAATTCAATTACCAGGTGGTTTCCAAATAGGCCCTTAGTATTTTTACCACTCTTCCTTGCTAAACTTATGATTCTATAAAACATTTACTTCTGATTTGTAAAATTATGAATCTTGACAAAGGTCGGCCTTACAGATGATAAATTGAAAGTGAATTAGTGTAAACTCTTTTATTGTGATGGTTCGTCGGAAAAATCGTGTGTTTGTAAAAAATAATTAAATTTGTGAAATAAGGGTTAAAGATAAGTAAATTAAAACTAATCAAACACTTGTTCTTTTCCGACTAAGTCAACAGAACAAGAATAAATGAAAGAATGTTAATTTAGCTAAAAACAAGATAATAAATTGAAATAATAAACAGTAAATGATAGAGTAAGAAATAATAAAAAGAACTTGAATTCTTTGTATTCTAAGAGCTTAGCAACGGAGTTGTGCCTACAAGTGAAGATGATATGCCTTTGTTCTCTAGTATAAGAGTTTATTTAAAGGGCAAAAAGATTATGAATACTAATTAAAAAAAAGCTAGTTTGCCACCTGAAAAAGGATTCATGAACAGTACTCAAGTAATGTCGCGTGTCTGTATGTCAATATTGGGCTCGAGGCTAATTAGTGTCAGGCTAGAAATCAATCCGATTTTGCACCAATTTAGGAAAAGGACTGGTCCAGAGAGGGATCTGTCACGACCCGAACATAGACCCGTATGTAGACACGAAACCTAGATGTTACACCACGTAAGTTTCCATCAGTTAAATCAGCATATTCGTACGTTTGTCAAGAGTTTTAGGGTGTGACGCATACGAGAAAGGGCCCGGGTAAAGGACGTATGAGCGTGGAATCAAGGAAGCGAGGGAGAAGGCTAGAGCAGGCTGCAACAGGGACAACGTGTCACAGACCCCCTCCCTTCATGTTGGGCGCTGTGACACACCCGTAAATCGGCGCGTTGGGGGTCGTGACACGGACCCCCCTATCCACCGCCCAAATATTATATAAGTTCATGTTTTTATTTTTTTTCATTTCATATATATATATATATATATATATCTTCGTCCAGAGAGAGAGGGACGCAATTCTCAAGTAATTTCCTTTCAAAACGCTGTCAAATGTTGTCCAAATTCAAATTAACTTCAGGTATCAGGTTATAACCCTGAAGAGAGCATTACTACGGAGTTATTCCCTCAAAATTTGCCCGAAAAATTGTAATCCTGCCAAGTAGAAGTTGTCAGAATTGCTCCAAACTAATTTCTATATGATCACAGGCTTCAAGTAAGCATTTCTCCCTTCTAAACTCTCGAGAAATTATTCGTTTTTGATCATATTTCGTTAAGTTTAAGTATAGCTAATATTAGTATTAAAAGTTATCATTTTGCCGAATTTAGTACTGAAACTAGTCTCATTCTCCCAGTAATATGATTATAGTTGGGAAGAGTTATTAAATACGGATTGGAACTCTCCAGTTAATCAGAAATCGGTGATCCAGGTATGTTTAGGCAAATTCTTTTGGCAAGTTACTTTCTATAGCATTGTAATACAATTGAAATCCCAGTAAGAGAGTCAGAAGTACATCTATTGTGATTAGCTATTGCTATTAGTTGGAACCAGTACTTATATTTATTTTGGGATTGACTTTGCCCTGTATAGTCTTCCATAACCAACCCCAGGGTTACTAGCTGTGTCTACGGCCGCCAAGGGCTAGATGACGTCGCTCCAAGAAGTGGTATGTCGTCCGCGAGGGACGAAGATGGTGTCTAAGGGCCTCATACAGTCCATTCTATGGTTGGACCATTATATGTCGTATCAACACCATACCTCCGTTGAGCTTGGTGCCCAAGGTGCAGATATTCGAAGTCCACTAGACTCAGACACCGCTACAGTTCAAGAGCCGAGCGGGCTCAATCGCAGACTTAGGGGACTGGTAGGACGGTTATAGTTATTAGATGACTTTGTGATCTTGTTAGGGGTATATAGGTTGAAGTGTACTCTCTAGGGCTTATGGGGGCCCCGGGTGGGTTATTCTGTGCTGGTTGTACCTTCTGACTTATGGGGTCCAGGTAAGGTTCTTGTCTGCATTAGCTACTGATAGATTAGACATCAGGAAGTTCAGCTATTTAGGTAGTATCTCTATCATTTTCATTCAATTATTTTCAGTTTCTTTTTAGTTCATTCAGTTATTTACAGTTACTGCCTTACATATTCGGTACATATTATACTGACGCCCTTCTTGGGGTGCTGCATTACTTGCCTGCAGGTGCAGATAGATGTGGAATAGGACCTTCCTAGTATCCAGCCAGGATTAGCAGTGCAGTCGGCTCCTTTCTCCGGAGCTAATAGTTAGAAGGATTACTCTTTTGATTGTACAATTTATGGGTAGGTCGTGGCCCTGTCTCGATCATTATACCACTCCTGAGGCTTGCAGATTGTTTTAGATTCCCTGTGGTTAGTTGTTGTTGGTCGTGTGGGGCCCATGTATGCTTTATTTTACGTGTTGGTCGTGTGGGGCCTCTTTGTTTAGCTATTAGTAAGCGGACTTGTCGGCCATAGCTTACTTTAGTGTTGGATTTACTTTACAGTTATAACTAGACATCATGGTGGTCTTGTCGGTCCGCACAAGATTCCCTACTATTACCTGTTTCTGGTTAACTGTTTTCCTTTACAGGTGGCAATAGGTCTTGTCAGTTAGTGCCCGTGTTTACAGCCGAGATATAGCCCGTTGTTTTCTTGATTTCAAGATTAGGCATGCACCAGAAGTGCATAAGTTGAGTCATGTCAGTTCAGATCCTAGTACGGCACCAGGTGCCAGTCATGTCTCCCAAGGTGGGACGTGACACTAGAACCATAAATGGCCCCAAGTCGACCAATGACATGAAAATGAAAACTAAAGCTCAACATAAATAAAGCGAAATACTAAATTCTGAAATAGTGAAAGTCTGAATAGTAAAACATTTAAACCCGAAAATCTCAAAAAACTGAATCTGAAGCTAGATATACAAACTATGTCTGAAAAGCCTCTAGCATACTGACGAGTTGATGGGACAACACCCCTAACGAGCTCACTAGAAGTATGAAATAGAAAATGACAATAACTAAACTATCTAAAGGTCCTTGAAAGAGGAGGACTCACCAACAGCTGTCGGGGCTGAACTCTAGGATCTAACTAGCGACGGGACTGAATCTAAGCGTCTGATCCTGTATCATGAAACAATACAACATAGAGTATGCGGTCAGTACTTGAAATATACTGAGTATGCAAGGTAAGTAAAATAGGCTAAGTAGTAAAACTGAATCATGCATAACTTAAATCATAACATCATAAAATTCTTAGAGTAAAGATTGTATGTTGATATCTAAAAACATGAGTAAACATAAGCGGAAGTAGGTGCATATGGCTTTCCATATCTGAAATCATAGGTAAAAGCTCATGAATTGATCCTTGGATCAAAACTTGTTGAAAACATGATATAATATCTTATAGTACATGCATTACTGAAATCATAAGGAACAATGGGAGACTCGTCTTTACCGATAACTACCATTTATGAGCTCATAATGATCCTACGTCTTGCCCATGTGGAGGAGAGTCATCCTAACCTTTGCCGGGGTGAAGGATTAAGTAAGGTGTTATATCAAGTGGGCCATTGGGGCGGGGGAAATGCTCTCTTGAGAGGCCTCAAAGTATACCTATGTTGGCGTGTAGTTCATGAGACTGGGGAACCTTGAAACCCCAAGTCTACTCGGTGCTCGACATTTCTCCCAAAAATGTATAATGCTCATATATTCATAGATCAAAACATAACTTGAATCTTAACATATGGGGATTATTGACTCCAACACATGAGATAACTGAACTTATTAGTCTTGGTTAAATCATGAAATCTTGCTTAACTTGAGTGGGTTTGCCCAAATCTTAACATCATGATTCCATGAGATAGACATCATAAATAAAATATATTAATCGGTAATTTTAAAAAAAAACATTCATAGATATTAGAAATCTCATCATACTTAGAAGCATAGATCATAAACTCAACTTTTCATGAAATTTGCATAATTGGGCATCATGTTCTTAAAACTTGAAATCATGAATTAAAATCAAAATAGGTATAAAACTTGCCCATGAATCTTAAAACATCATTTAAAACATGAAGGGAATCGACCCATGAATTAATCATAGAGAATTTCATAGAATTGGGTTAAGACCCCATAGAATCATACACTTGAATTCATGAATTTGAGAGGGGATTTAGGCATAAGAGTGAAGGAAAACTCTCATTCATGACCTTACATACTTGGGTGATCTGATTCTACACCCTTCCTTGAAAGCCCAAGAGATTTGGGGAAGAACTTGAAGAATTCTCAAGCTTGATCTTCAATGGGACCCTCTAATCTTGCATGCATGGGAGAGAATGGCATAGAATAGTTTAAACCTTCTCAAAACCCTCCTAAAAAAGCTTAAAATGACGTAGTTTAGGACTTAATAGCTTAGGAACTACGAAAACACCCTTACTAAATTTGCAGGAAAAATAGACTCTGTCAGTCCCCACGAGGGACTTCATGACTCATGAGGTAGGGGACAACTCGTGACTTCCCTCTCGTGATTTCCACTGGAAAATCAACCTCCAACTCTTCCTCCTGACCACGATCAATCTCATGAGTCTTGAAGTGACTTCGCGACTCGTGACATCGACTCGTGGTTACCCCCTGACCACGACTTCTAATCAGCCAACCTCCACCTCACGAGTCACTCCACGACTTGTGGAGTAACCTCACGGGTCACTGGATTAGTCGTCCTGTGACCTGGTGCAACATTTGCTGTTTTCTCCGCTTAACCCTTGGGCCTCATCTTAGGGACTTTCGGGGTATTACAATATATTTCTCTTGGGAACATTCATCCTCGAATATGGGGTAAACATACTGAAATGCTAGGGAAAGGATCTGCCATCCCAACTACTGAACATCTGAAACTGAAAACTAAGGGAATGATTGGCTTCGGACAGAAACACATTATTGAACAGATTTCATGAATCACACATACATGCAGTGATATGAAAGAAACTGGGAGACATGAACTAGACATGAAACTGAATAGGGTACTAAGGAGGAAACTGATATCTAAAGCTGGAAATGAGCTGGGAGAGAAAAGATGGGGGTATTTAGCCATCATATCTGCTTCGGCTTTCCATGTAGCTCCTTCAACAAGCTGATTTCTCCACAAAACATTTACTAAAGCTACTTCTTTGTTCCTCAACTTCCGAACCTGACGATCAAGGATCTCAACTGGTACCTCTTCATAGCTAAGGATATCCTTCACACCTATGCTATCCACTAGAACCACCAAGGGGTCACTAATGCACTTCTTCAAGAGTGATATATGAAAAACTGGATGTACTGAAGCCAACTCTAAGGGCAACTCCAACTCATAGGACACCTTGTCAACACGTCTCACAATTTTGTACGGACCAACATATCAGAGACTAAGCTTCCCTTTCTTTTTGAACCTCATCACCCCTTTCATGGGAAACACTTTCACGAATACCCAATCATCAACTTCATATTCCAGTTCTCTCCTCCTCTCATCCACATAGGACTTTTTACGACTCTGAGCTTTTGTTAGGCTTTCTCTTATAAGATGAACTTTCACCATATATTATGAATAGAATCTAGCCCTATCACTATAGCTTCACCTACTTCAAACCAACCAATAGGCGAGCTACACCTCCGCCCTTAAAAAGCCTCAAACGAAGCCATTTGAATACTAGAGTGATAACTGTTGTTGTAGGCAAACTCAATAAGAGGCAAATGATCATCCGAACTACCTTTGAAGTCAATCACACATGCTCTAAACATATCATCAATAGTATGAATAGTTCGCTCATCCTAACATCCATCTATGGGTGAAAAGTTATGCTAAGCTTGACCTGAGTACCAAGACCTTTTTGAAATGACTTCCAAAACTGCAAAGTGAACTGAGTACCTCTGTCTGATATAATGGACAAGGAAACACCATGCAATCGAACTAACTCCCAAATATACAACTTAGAATAGTCCTCAGCTGAATCGATAGTTTTGACTGGTGAAAAATGAGCTGCTTTAGTCAACCTGTCCACAACCACCTAAATAGAGTCATACTGTCGACGTGTACGAGAAAATCCTGTAATGAAGTCCATATTGATCTCTTTCCACTTTCAAGTTTTAATACTGATGTCTTATAGCACACCACCTGGACTTTGATGCTCCATGTTCACTTGTTGGAAGTTTGGGCATTTAACCACGAATTCCTCTATGTACTTCTTCATGTCATTCCACCAATAAAATTTTCGTAGGTCACGGTACATCTTGGTGGCACCTAGATGTATAGAATATTAGGAACTATGAGCCTCGTGCAACATCCGCTCTCTCAATTCATCAACATTTAGAACACACGAATG
This sequence comes from Datura stramonium, assembly GCA_018107945.1. Lineage (NCBI taxonomy): Eukaryota > Viridiplantae > Streptophyta > Magnoliopsida > Solanales > Solanaceae > Datura > Datura stramonium. The sequence goes on from JACEIK010009099.1 coordinate 32,454, forward strand.
ACCCTAATATCGAAGTACACCATCTTCCCCATAGGAGAAGACCTCTACCTTTTGATTTTGGACCGCTTCCTTCATTGTTACCAAGATAGGATCCTCATCCTACCTAGCCTTGACCTTAGTTACCAAAGAGGATTTTGAGCCATTCTGAACAACGACACCACCATCTGTCGAACCCACAAAGCAAATTCCTAATCGTGCAATCCGGTGCACATCTTTCACCAACTTTTTCCTTCCATCTTCTACATGAGAAACACTCTCCATGGATAGCCTTCTAAGAGCATCCGCTACTATATTGGCCTTACCCGGATGATAAAGGACACTCATGTCATAATCCTTGAGAAGCTCTAACCACCTCCTTTGTTGCAAATTCAGGTCCTTTCCGGTAAACACATACTGAAGACTTTTGTGCTCCGTGAACACTTCTACATGCACTCCATACAAATAGTGCCTCCAAATCTTCAATGCAAACACTACTGCTACCAATTCTAAGTCATGCGTCGGGTAATTCTTCTCATGAGTCTTAAGATGTCTAGAGGCATATGCACTGACTTTGCCATGCTGCATCAATACACAACCAAGTCCAACACTAGAGGCATCACCATACACCACAAATCCATTTGTACCATCGGGTAGGGTCAATATTGGGGCTAAAGTAAGGCGAGTCTTTAACTCCTGAAAACTCTTCTCACAAGCATCTAACCACTGAAATTTCACTTTCTTCTAGGTCAACTTAGTCAACGATGTCGCAATGGATGAAAATCCCTTAACAAACCTTCTATAGTGGCCAGCTAATCTCAAGAAACTCCTGATATCTGAACGATTAACTAGTCTAGGCTAATTCTTTATAGCTTCTATATTTTGGGAGTCCACTTATACACCCTCATTCGACACCACATAGCCCAAAAATGCTACTGATTTCAGCCAAAACTTACACTTGCTGAATTTAGCAAACAGTTGGCGATATCCTTAACAGTCTGTAGCACAATCCTCAAATGAGCGGCATGCTCCTCCTTACTCCAAGAGTATATGAGAATGTTATCAATGAACACAATCACGAACATGTCCAAATATGTATTGAACACCCCATTCATCAAATCCATAAAAGATGCAGAAGCATTAGTTAGTCCAAAAGATATAACTACAAACTCATAGGGACCGTATCGGGTCCTGAAGGCTGTCAACGGGATGTCACTCTCCCTAACTCTGAGCTGGTGATAACCAAACCTGAGGTTTATCTTTGAGAATCACTTAACACCTTAAAGTTGGTCAAACAAGTCATCAATCCTTGGAAGGGAATACTTGTTCTTGATTGTAACCTTGTTCAACTGCCGGTAGTTAATAAACATACGAAGAGATCTATCCTTCTTCCGAACAAAGAGAACTAGTGCACCCCATAAGGATTCACTAGGTCTGATGGAATCCTTGTCCAAGAGATCCTTCAACTATTCTTTCAACTCCTTTAGCTTAGCTGGAGCCATTTTGTAAGGAGGAATAGATATAGGTTGCGTATCAGGAAGAAGGTCAATACCAAAGTCGATCTCCCGCTTAGGAGGAACTCCAGGTAAATCATCTGGGAACACCTCCAGATACTAAAACACAATAGGAACTGACTGGAGAGTCGGAGCCTCGGACGTATCTCCTTAACCCGAATTAGATGGTAAACACACCCCTTAAAAATCAACTTTCTAGCCTTAAGATAGGAAATAAAGCGACTTACAGGCACAACTGAACTACCCTTCCACTCTAGGACTGGCTCACCCAGAAACTAGAACTCTGTCGCACGGGTTCTACAATTCACTTAGGAATAACATGCATGTAACCAATTCATGCCAAAGATAACATCAAAATCTGTCATGTCTAACTCTACTAAATCTTCTGAGGTGACTTTCTGAAGGAGTGTGACACCACAATTTCTATATACCCATCAAGCTATAATTGAGTCACCAACTGGAATAAATACTGAGAAGGGTTCTGATAGGATTTTGGGATTGACTCCGAAACTAATAGCAACATAGAGCGTCATAAAAGATAAGGTATCTGATGGATCTAATAATGCATAAACATCAAGATGAAATACTCGTAACATACCAGTGACCATATATAAAGAAACCTCCTACTCCTGATGAGACGAGAGGGCATAAAACCTATTTTGCCGTTATCCCCCACCTGCATTAGTGGATGCACCCTGCTAAGCTGGGCATGCTTATCATGACCCAAACATAGGCTCGGATCTAGACGTGGAACCTAGAACCATAAATGGCTCCAAGTCGACCCATGACATGAACATGATAATTAAAGCTCAACATAAATAAAGCAATAAAACTAACATCTGAAATAGTAGAAGTCTGAATATATATATCAATCTAAAATAGAGTCAATAATGACAAGCTGAAATTCTACATATTGTTTGAAAAGTCTCTAACATAACTGATGAGCTGATGGGACAGCATCCCCAACTAGCTCGATAAAAAATCTGTAATTGAAATATAAACAAAACAACCAACTAAACTGAATGTCCTAGGAAGATGAGGATTCACCAACACTAGTTAAACTGAACCGATATGGAAACAATACTAATGACGCTGCTGAATCTGATCTCTCATACCTGTATCATGAAATGATATAGCATAGAGTATGCGGTCAGTACTTTGAATGTACTGAGTATGCAAGGTAAATAATAACGGACCAATAAAAATACATAAGAGTTCATAAGAGTAGGACAGTTCAAAACATGAAAAGATAATGATAACATAAACATGAGGGCTCAAGGTTTTAAGAACTATTCATAATCTAGTCATAATCATAATCATAATAGAAGCCTTGTAAAATACAGCTTGAGAAAAAGTATCGTAAACATGACAATGCATAAATCCTGAGGAATAATGGGATGAATCGTCATATAACCGACATTTATCACGATAGAGCTGACGTGGTCCCGACTATTACACTCAAGTGGGCAGATCCGTCTAAAGCCTTTCCATGGATAAGGGCGCTACCATGATATCGATATCAAGTTGAAGGCCCATTCGGGTCAGGGGAAAGCTCACAAGGGAGGTCCTAAAGTATATATGTTTGTCATGACCTAAACTACACCCAGATCATAGACACGGGACAAGGAGTCCCGAGAGACCCAAAGTCGACCCATGGAATGAGCATACATCTAATTCGATCACATAAGTGGAAGATTCAACATAAAGAACGTAGTCATAGCATAGCATAAGAGAAAATCAGTACTAGACTTATACAATACGGTGGAATACAACTTGTAGTCTGATAAGCCTCTAAACATGAAAGACGGATTGATTAGACAACTCCCCAACTAGTCCAATATCTAGAAACTGAAAGAAATAACATAGAGTGTGAACATGCATCCCTCGGAACATGAGGACTCACAATGTATGCTGAGAGAAAGGCTGAACTAGTTATGGGTGAGGATGAGCCTGAGAACTGGGACTTGTATCATGAAACGATACAACATAGGAAGTATGCGATCAGTACGTGGAATGTACTGAGTATGCAAGGTAAGTAAGAAGGACATTTAAAACATATATGAAATTCCTAAATGATCATAAGAGTAGGACGTCATACTCGTATCGTAAATCATAATAACATATCATATGACTCAAGGTTTTCAAAACATTCGTAACATAACATAATCATGGTCGTAATAGAAGTGATTTACTTAACATGACTTGAGCCAATATACATAATCATAACATGCATAAAATCATGAGGAACAATGGGAGATTCTCTTAGCGACATACCCCATATGAGCACACATGAAGCCCGACTTGTAACCCCAGTCAGGAGGGTGTTCATACCTGGCCAAGGGTAGGAACCATGAAGGATGTGATCACACATGAAAAGGGCCATTTGGGCCAGGGAAAAATATGAAAGGATCCCAACATACCTATGGTGGCACGTAGTTCATGAGATCCGGGACTTACTCGTGAGTCCCAAACCTACTAGGTGTTCGATACGACTCCCAAAACATATACCCCAAAACATATATGCTCATAATAATAAAATACATGAGTTCATGTGCTAGTTAAATCATGGTAACTGTAAACATGCTTGAACATACACGAACTAGCCATGACTTGAGTTCGTGGGTCGGCTAAAAATATAATTCATGATTGATAAGATTCATATATACTTGTAGATCATGCATGTAGCTTGGAAATCATAAGTATGTAGTAGATAAATATAATAAATTCATAAATAAATTCATAATTCATGTCAGGCTTATCAAAACACCAATGGACCAATGGATTATAAATCCCGATTCATCATGGGCCATGCATAAACAAGCTTAATTTTTTAGAAATTCAAAATTAGCCAATATTATAATTCATTTAAATTCCAAAGGATGATCAAAATCAGTAGATTATGATAAGATTTCAAAATCACAAGACCCATAATTAAATCATTTAATTTTATAAAAATTAATTACAAAACCGCATGAGTTTTTGATAATTTATAAGTAAAATCATAGAGTAGGAGCATGGGTGTGGAAGGAATCACCCATTGATGACCTTACATACCTGTAAACACTTGATTCTTAATCTCCCTTGAAAGCCCAAGGTGGAATTTATAGAAATTGGGGAAGAACACCTTGAATTACCTTCTAGACTCCTCTCTATACTCTTGCATGCATGAATGAGGCCTAAGATGAGCTAATCCCCCTTAAAAGACCCTATTTAGAGCTTAAAACAACATAGTTTAGGCCTTAGGAACTTAGGAACTACGAGAACACTCTTACTAAAAATGTAGGAAGTTTCTGCTTTGCCAGTCCCCATGAGGGACCTCACGAGTCGTTGCCAGGGGGCACGACTCGTGGCCTGAATCCTTCATGCTCACTGCCCAACTCCTCAGGGGACCCTATGAATCGTGGTGGCTGACCATGACTCGTGGTCACCACTCGTGATCCCCATTTCCCAAAACCTTGACCAACCATGCAATCCAAGCCACGGGTGACCTCATGAATCATGAGGTCTGACCACGACTCATGGTCACCATCCATCTTCACTGCCCTTTCCCACTTTGCCAACTGGTCCACCTAGGCCACAGGAGACCTAACGAGTCGTGTGGCCTGACCACAACTCGTGGTCATGCCCGTGGTCTTACACTAAAACTTAGCCATGCCCTGCTTGACCACGAGTCACTTCACGACTCGTGGTCACTCCTCACGACCCACCTCACGGGTCATTTTATGACTTGGTGTGAATTTTCAGTTTTTCTCCATTTTGACTCCCGAATATGATCCTTGGGTTCCCGCGGTGTAACATATGTAAACCCTATCCCACTCGTTGCTAGACACTACTTCCAAAAATATGCATATGTTCTCTATCATTTTCCAATGAAGCTGAACTATCATCTTTTGATGAAGCTGAACCATGAAATTACATACATAGTTTAAAATTTGAATATGAGGAGCCTTAGCTCGAAACATACCACAAGTTGAAAGAGGGAGTACAGACTCCAAAACCATGTGGTAAGCTTATATCATAAAATTGAACTAAATCATGAAAACATGCTTAGATCATGTAGGTTTTCCCCAAACTTAAACATGCTTTGAATTATACTTGATAGTCAATATCACAGATATGTACATGGGAAATTCATAATCATATTTTTATAATAGACATCTCATCATGCTTGAAAATATAGATCAAAATCTCAATTTTTCATGAAACTTGCATAATTGAGCATCATATTCTTAAAACTTTGAAATCATAAATTGTAATCAAAATCAATATAAAACATTCCCATGAATCATAAAAATTCATTAAAAATATGAATAGAATTGACCCATAATAGATACATGGAGATTTCATGATTTGGGCTAAAACCCCATGGAATCATAAGCCCTGAATTCATGAATTGAGAAGGGAAATTGGGAAAGAGAATGAAGAGAAACTACCATTCATAATCCTAAATACCTGGGTACTTTGATTTCACATCCTTCCTTGAATGCCCAAGAGATTTGGGGAAGAACCTAGGGGATTCACAAGCTTGATCTCCAATGGTGCATTTTAATCTTGCATGCATGGAATGGGAAGGCTTAGGATAGGTTAAGAACTCTTAAAACCCTCCTAACAAAGCTTAAAAAGACGTAGTTTAGGACCTAGGAGCTTAGGAATTATGAAATTCCCTTACTAAAACACAAAAAAATTAGACACTGCCAGTCACCGCGAGTGGCATCACGACTCGTGGTGAACTTGACAAGTCATTGAGTCCCAGTCGTTAAGTCTACTTGAAAGAAGTCCCATTCTGAAAACACTGGCCAGACAATGACTCACTTCACGAGTCGTGAGGTACACCATGACTCATGACTCCCCTAGTGCCCTCTATGAAAAAATCAAATCTTGCATCATTGACCCCCTTCCACGGCTCACTTCACGAGTCGTTAGACACACCACGACTCGTGACTGCCACTCGTGGTCACCCCCTGACCACGAGTTCCTACCAACCCTTCTCCATTTCATGAGTCACTTCATGACTCGTGAAGTCTCCTCACGAGTCACTAGACGACTTGTCCTGTGACTTGGTGCAGTATTTCCTATTTTCTCCATTTGAACCCTCGAATCTGATCTTTGGGATTTTTGGGGTATTACAGTGCTGGTGAGATACTGAACTGGTGGTTGGGTCTCGACCTCTACCATGACCCTATCTAGCCGCTGGACAATCCTGAGCATATGACTGCACTATCCACACCCAAAACATGCACCTGAACGTGTTAGGCACTCTCCGAGTGCCTCCCGCCACACTTGTTGCACACTAGAAGACTAGGCTCTACTGATATGCTCCCCTGACCTCTGGAGCCTGATGCCCATCCATTCTGATCATCCTAGACCTGGATGGCACGCTGGTTGATGATGATATTGGAACTGATGGTCTCTAACGGGACTACTGATGATGCCCACTATTGGGCCTCTAATGGAAGACCCAATACTGCTTGTCCTAGCTCTCTTGGCCTCTCTCTTTATCCTTCATGTGATTCGCCTCAATCCGTTGGGTGTATATGACCAATTGATAGAAGTCCAAGTCACTATTCAATGTCGCCGTCCTACACTCCTTGACGAGTGAGTCGGACACTCCATACACAAATCTGTTCATTCGGTCCCTCTGGTCTACCACCATCTCCGGCGCATACTTGGACAACCAAATAAACTCTAAGGTGTACTCTTGAACCGTCATATCATTTTGCTTCAAATTGATGAACTATTCCGCCTTTGCTTCCCTAGGGAAGAATCTGTCTAGGAAAGATGTCATGAACTCATCCCAGCTCATAGGAACTGTGCCCATTTCTCTACCGACTCTCCACTGACGGTACCAAATATAAGCAACCCCCTTCAACTGATAGGTGGCTAAGTCTGCGCTCTCTTTTGCCATAACTCCCATAATCTGGGTGATCTTTTGTACCTCTTCCAGAAACTCATGTAGGTCCTCATCTTCTCTCGACCAAGGAACTCAGGGGGATTTATCCTAAGGAAATCCCGAACTCGAGCTACTGCTGTGCTTCTATTCTGGGGGATATAGGCCAGCGCTTACTAATTGACCTGAGTCGTCAAATCCTGGGCCAGCATTTGAAAAGCTGCCCTAAAATCGGCATGAGAGACTTGCTCGGGCACATGATCCACTATGGTGGGACTTGCTGGTGCCCATCTCCATTGCCATTCTCATGGCCGTTTCCGTTTTCATTCCATCTTCCATTAACTCACCAAGGAGGCATGATTCTGCAAACGCGTATAGCATGAGTTACAAGGATAGAGAGATACTTCATGCCAGGACATAGATCATGAAAGAAGAAAATTTTCCTAAAATGTTTTGTAGCCTCTTATTCATAAGTGTGAAACTCTTCACACCCATAAAAAAGACACTACTTAACACGGCTTTCATAAACCCTAAGACACACTAAACCTTTGCGCTGATACCAAGTTTGTCACGATCCGAACATAGGCCTGAATGTAGATACGGAACCTAGAATCATAAATAGCCCCAAGTGGACCCATGACATGAACATGAAAATTAAAGCTCAACATAAATAAAGTGGAAGACTAAATTCTGAAATAGCGGAAGTTTGAATAATAAAACATTTAAACCCAAAAATCTCAAAAAACTGAATCTGAAGCTGGATATAAAAACTATGTTTGAAAAGCCTCTAACATACTGATGAGCTGATGGGACGACACCCCCAACTATCTCACTAGAAGTTTGTAACAGAAAAATGATAATAATTCAACTATCTAAAGGTCCTCGAAAAATGAGGACTCACCAACAGCAGTCGGGGTTGAACTCTAGAATCTGACTAGCAACAGAACTGAATCTAAATGTCTGAGCTTGTATCATAAAATGATACAATATAGAGTATACGGTTAGTACTTGGAATGTACTGAGTATACGAGGTAAGTAAAACAGGATAAGTAGTAAAATTGAATCATGCATAACTTAAATTATAACATCATAAAATTCTGAGAGTAAAGATTGTATGCTGATATCTGAAAACATGAGTAAACATAAACTAAAGTAAGTGCATATGGCTTGCCATATCTGAAATCATAGGTAAAAGCTCATAAATTGATCCTTGATCAAAACCTGCTAAAAACATGATATAATATCTTATAGTACATGCATTACTAAAATCATGAGGAACAATGGGAGACTCGTCTTAACCGACAACTACCATGTATGAGCTCATGATGATCCCATGTCTTTCCCACGTGGAGGAGAGCCATCCTAAGCCTTTCCAGGGCAAAGGATGAAGTAAGATGTGATATCACGGTGGGTCCTTGGACTGGGGGAAACGCTCTTTTGAAAGGCCCCAAAGTATACCTATGTTGGTATGTAGTTCATGAGACTGGGGAACCTTGGAAATCCAAGCCTACTCAGTGCTAGACACTACTCCTAAAACATATATAATACTCATATATTCATAGATCAAAACATAACTTCAATCTTAACATATGGGGAGTCATGACTCCAACACATAAGATAACTGAACTTATTAGCCTTCGCTAAATCAAAAAATCTTGCTTAACTTAAGTGGGCTTTTCCAAATCTTAACATCATGCTTGCATGAGATAGACATCATAAATAAAATTTATTAATGGGTAATTTGAAAAAATATTCATATATATTAGAAATCTCATCATACTTGGAAGCATAGATCATAAACTCAACTTTTCATGAAACTTGCATAATTGGGGATCATGTTCTTAAAATTTGAAATTGTGAATTATAATCAAAATAGGTATAAAACTTTCCCATGAATCTTAAAACATCATTTAAAACATGAAAGGAATCGACTCATGAATTAATCGCAGAGAATTTGATAGAATTGGGTTAAGACCCTATAGAATCATACACTTGAATTCATGAACTTGAGATGGGGTTTAGGCTTGAGAGTGAAGGAAAACTCTCATTCATGACCCTACATACCTGGGTGATATGATTCAACACCCCTCCTTGAAAGCCAAGATATTTGGGGAAGAACTTGAAGAATTCTCAAGTTTGATCTTCAATGCAGCCCTTTAATCTTGCATTCATGGGAGACAATGTCTTAGAATAGTTTAACTCTGCTTAAAAACCTCCTAACATAACTTAAAATGACGTAGTTCGGGACTTAGGAGCTTAGAAATTACAAAAATACCCTTACTAAATTCGCAGGAAAAATAGATTATGCCAGTCCGCACGAGGGACTTCATGAGTCATAAGGCAGGGGACTACTCGTGACTTCCTACTCGTGATCTCCACTGGAAAATCAACCTCCAACTCTTCCTCCTGACTACGACCAACTTCACCGGTTGTGAAGTGACTTCAAGGCTCGTGACATCCACTTGTCGTCACCCCCTGACCACGACTTCTAATCAGCCAACCTCCACCTCACGAGTCACTCCACGACTCATGGAGTAACCTCACAGGTCACTAGATGAGTCATCCTATGACCTGGTGCAATATTTTTTATTTTCTATACTTAATCCTCAGGTCTGATCTGAGGGACTTTTGGGGTATTACAGGGTCTCGCTAAGGGATAATCAATGATTTTTTCCATGAAATAATTATTGTGATATCGAGTCACCACCGGTCCATAACACATCGATGGCACCAACCAAAAATATGTTGTTGGAATACATTGGAGAGTTCATGATGGAATTAATTTTGGCTTAGCTGATGCTCATACGAGTCATATCCCATTTGTCCCATATTCTAAGGCCAAACTTTATCCCATGTAGATAGTCCCTCAATTTTCAAATACCAAATGGAATGTACTCGAAAAATGGAAGAGTTTTTTGCTTTCTCAACAGGAAAGAAATCGGTCAAAAAAATTCTGACACGTGTGAAGTGATTAACATCCATTTGCATTTATTACTATGATCGTATATGAACCTTTATGTTGAATCACCTAGCCACATATTGATTGTTGAGTGGGTTTTCTTAGTTTCCGATGAAAATAACAACTCGATTTTCTCTCCTGAACCTTTATAATCCCTTATCCTCTTATATACCTTCACTTTGTTTCGTACAGTCCTTATTTTTCTTAACCTTCTACAAAACTCTCTCAACTTCCACCCTATGCTATTTGCGGTTTTACCCTCTATTTTCACCTTCTTTGACCCTCGTCACTCTGATAATGGAAAGATATAGCCCTTCTCCTCTTTCCAATGATGTATCGATATCAATAGTTGATGTTTTTTATTCTTCTACTATTTGTCCACCCACCATTATCATGGAGAGGGTTATTATGGAAGGAAGCCCTTATAATTTGAGGAATAAAAGAAAATTGTCATGATCAACACGTTGTCACTATGAGGGATATAGTCCCAAAAAATTAAAAAAATTCTAAGGATTGTGTTGCCAAGGTGGAGTCCAAAGCTGGGAACAAGTTGGTAGAGGACTACTCATCTTTCACCATCTCCGGGATCTTGCCGAGAGTCTTGGAGTATTGATCTTAAAAGGAGAAAGGAATTCATTTCGAAGCCAGCTGCATATGAGCAAATTTTGAGTTGACGACCCAAATTTTTATTTGTATACATGTACCCGTCTACCCTAGGATTCAATCCCTCCATTGATAGATTCATTCCAGATTTATATTATCAGTATCAGGTGAGCCTAGAATAAGTAGGCTCATTCATTTGGAGGGTGGTATCCTTCCTTCGATGATTCTACAATACTGCCGATTTATCCTTTTCACTCGAGCACCTTAATTGTCTCTAAAGACCAAAGGTGTTTAGAGGCGGTATCTTTTCTCTGTCAAGTCGGTGTCACAAGAAAATTCTCTCTAACACATACAATGATTTGGATTGGGGATGGTAGATTGGCTCATCGTGGTGCCCATTTCTGATCTCATCCCCTTGACACATATGCCTATTTTGAGGCTTGGAACAATTTTCGCAAGTGTACCTTCTTTTCTTGTGATAATTTCTCTCATTTTGGCCATCTTAATTTTGATTTCCCATTATTTCAATCAATCCCTTGACCCCAAGAATTGTACCTAATTTGACTAACTTGGTACAGAACATACTAGATCTTCCAAAGAAACTTGCTCGGACTTGGAAATTTGATCAATGTTACCGAGTGGAGAGAAAAAAATCCATAGTAATCCCTTCCTATCCTAAAGTTTTTATCATCCCTTGGTCAAAATCCTAACCTTGATTTGTTATTTTGTAGGGCCTTTTGTCATTAAGGTTCCATAAGATATGCCAACGCTCCGTTTGTTCCAGGAGATATTCAGGAGGATTAACACTCTTTTGGATAACTCCAAGAAGCATCCTGGATCTTCTAATGATCTTCACGAATTAGGTTCCCCTTTAAAGAATCAGAATACCAAGAAGAAACAAATTGGGTCGAAGAAGAAAGTTCAGACGGAAACAAGTAACAGGAGCTCTCGCCCGCGATATTGAAAATGCAATCCCATCTTATCAATGAGGAGAATACTCCTCCTATAACCATGGTTTGCGATAGTGAGGAAGAAATACATGTGACTGTTGTTGATGGCTCAACCTATGTACCTGGGTTTATTGAAGTAGTGGCTTTTGTTATTGACCAATCACTAGATGTCACCCTGATCCCCGAGAATGTGCTACTGGGGATCCCAAGTCCTGACGGGCATTATCGTTGAACACTCATTGTGACCCCATTAATTTTTTTTCTCCCACTCTTTACTGTCTTGGGCATTTATTCATATAACGCATGAGATTGGTTGCTCTACATGTCCTAGAGAAGATGAGCTTCCTCTAACGGCCAACCCACTCGACTAATTACTTGGCAAGGCTTAAAGGACCTAATTGATTTAAAATATAAGTAGTGCGGGAGAAATGCCTTATAACTGAATTAGTGCACGTATCTGCAATGGTAACTTCTCCTTCTTCTCTTAAAACTCTAATATCTTAATGCCTCTCCCATCCTTTTTGGAACTTCTGAGTCTTATGCCTTTGTTGGCCAATATTATCAATTCAGTGATGCTACAGAGATATTGGATTGGTGAAAGCACTCCGAAAGTTGAACGAGCTGAATTCAAAGTTGTTGGCCTTAATGTTGGAGCTAGCGGAGATTTTAAAGGAGAAGGATGTTATCAATCAGCAAGTTAGTTGGGCTAATGAAACTCTTATCATGAAAAATAAACAAGTTCTCAAGGTTAAGTCCAATCTTGCTTCCTCTTTGTCCATGCATGCAATATTTCCGTAAAGATCCATTCTCTGGAAAAAAAAGGCTAAGTGGCAGGAAGGCCAGAAGGTTTCCCTCCAAGAAGAGATGAATTGGTTAGACAAGAGGCCCAAGACTTGAAATAAAAAAAAGGACATAGAGTCTATGATTAAGGCTTTAAATACTCAAGAGGTGGACCTTTAGGTTCATCTTGATGCTTCCTGGTGTCAACAAGTGTATCTTCAATGAGAGAATGCTCAAGTCACCACAAAGGCCCATTAAAATGTTACTAAGGTCGAGCTTCATCACATCATAGATCAGTTGAGTGCCCGAAATAAGGGTTTGGAGGACACAAATATAGAGGATTTCGACCTTGATATAGAACTCAAAGAGGTCAAGGTCCTTGAGGTGATGGCTCTAATTGCCCTTGAGTCCTACAATAACACTTCAAGCTACTTAGAAGGTACCTCCGATTCGGATGAGTCTGACAATGAGGGGGTAATGATATGTCACGCTCTCCTTTTTGGATTCTAGATGATCTACCTTATCCCCTACCTTGCCTGGTCACACCATCCTATCAAGCTATTTTTCCTGAGACCATCAACATTTAGTCGGTTGGCTATGCTCCTGATACAAGTAAATTAAAGTCATTCATACTCCTTTTCTTTTTTAACAAAGTCAATGGAACAAGAATAAATGGAAGAATGTTTATTTAGCTAAGAACAAGAATAAGTGATTTTGGGCATATTCTTATGTTCATTTGCCATGTTTTTGCCCACCTTTTATTTTGTTTTTAGTTTATAATCCTTATGAAATGCATAAATTCATATTTATATGTGTTCTTTGAGCTAACAAATATTTTTAGATATTTTGAGTAGGAAACCAAGAAAACAGGACTCAAAAATGACCTAAGGTGTTAAGAAAGAAGAGTTCTTGAAAGTTGGCTTGGTGTTACGTACCAACCCTAAACTTTAGAGAAATCTGCACAAAAGTTGGTGCTATAAGTGGCATGGTGCGCTAGTTCCCTAACTTTAGAGGAGAATTTAATCAACACCTTGACGAGATAGATGGTATGGTGCGCCAAAAGCATCCCAAGCTTAGGAAATTTTTCTAACACTCTGATGCTTTGGATGGTGTAGCATGCCAGGGGTGTTCGCATGCTCATACTACTCCTTGGTGCATTAGTTGGCATGGGGAACCCCGAGCCAAACTTCAGGAAAAAAAATGAAGCCCAACCTAGCACGCCAGGCCCCTTCCTGGACAGACTTTGCCAATTTTTAAAGTTAATTACTTAAGGGAAAAAGCATTATTTGAGGCCTCGCTTATAAATACAACATCTATGTCATTTTATACCTATCATACATCATTTTGTTTGATCATATTGAGGTTGTAACATAACTTTGGAGGATAGACAAGTTCATACTTAGGATTTCTTATTTTCTCTATCATTTTATGCTTCGAATGATAGTGTCTTTGTTTTTTCGCTTGAACATGAGTGGTTAAACTCCTATTCTAGGATTTTGGTCATAGAATATAGTTGAAGTTTGATGGATTGATTATTTCTAGTATTGATTTTTCATTAAAAGTTGTTTCTATTTACTTATGTTAATTTCTTATTCGTTAGACTGGTCATCTTTTGAATATTTCTGTTAGCTTTTTATCACGACCCGAACATAGATCCGGATCGCAACACGGGGCAAGAAACCCCGAGAGTCCACAAGTCGACCCATGGCATAAGCATATATAACTTCATTCACATAAAGCGGAAGGCTAAACAAAAAATATAGCAGAAACGTAAACGTGACATAGCATATCATGACATATGGAATCACTAGACATACACATAAGCTGAGTACTACATATTGTCTGAAAACCTCTATTGTATAAGATGGGTTGATGGTAAAACACCCCCAACTAACCCGGCCAAGTACTGAAAAACAAAATAACATAAATGTCTAGTCAAACAACCCTCTGAACATAAGCACTCACCAACAAGCTAAAATTGAACTCTGAGATGGTCTAAATATGAGGATGAGCCTAAGAGCCGGGTCCAATATCATGAAATGATACAACATAGAAAATATTCGGTCAGTACGTGGAATGTATCGAGTATGCAAGGTAAGTGAATATTTAAAATATATAAAACTCATAAAAGATTATAAGAGTAGGACAACATGCTCATATCATAAATATTATATCGTAATATAATATAAGGCTCAAGGTTTTCGAAACATTCGTAATTCAGTTGTAATCATAATCATAAGAGAAAAGATTTATTTAATAGGAATTGAGCCAATACACATAATCATAAACATGCATAAATCATGAGTAACAGTGGGAGACTTCTCTTAACCGACATACCCCATATGAGCAAACATGGAGCCCGACTTGTAAACCTAGTTGGGAGGTCGTTCGTTCCTTGCCAAGGGTAGAACCATGAAGGGCGTGATCATATGAAAAAGTCCATTTAGGTCAGGGACATTCACAAGAGAGGTCCCAACATACCTACAGTGGCACGTAGTTTATGAGGTACGGGGCAGAATCTAGGCCCCGAACCTATTCGGTGTTCGATACTACTCCCAAAACATATATAGTGCTTATATTATAATATGCATGAGTTCATGGGATAGTTAAATCATGATAATCATAACATGTTTGTAAATACGTGAGCTAGCCATAAATCAAGGCCCGTGAGTCGGCCAAAACACACAATTTATAAATCATAGGGTTCATGCATACTTGTAGATCATACATATAACTTGCATATCATCAAATCATGATGGGTAATTGAATAAATCCATATTTCAAATCTTAAATCATGTTGGGTTTGTAAATATCACCAATTGAAGAGTAGATCATAAATTGATTCATCATAGATCATGTATGATTAGGCTTAATTTGGTAGAAATCAAGAGCAATAATTTTATGAGTAAAATAATTGTAAAAGCCTGATCAAAATCCATAAATCATGATGAGATTCATAAATCATAACATCCCATTAGAAAATCATTAGATTTTCACGAAAATTGAATTAAAATCCCATGAGATTTTTGGTAGATTTTCATAAATTAATAGAGAGTGGGCATGGGTTTGAACGAAAACACCCATTCGTAACCCTACATACCTGGTTGGAGCTAAACTCTAC
>JACEIK010009100.1:18249-36402 GCA_018107945.1 Datura stramonium
GTACATCGGCTGGAGATATTTTTATTTTACCCCGGTGTGGTACACCGACTGGAAATATTTTTATTTTAACCCAGTTTGGTACACCGGCTGGACAAAATTTATATATGGATTTACGGTTGACTGGTCGATGGCATTACAATTATACTTTCTTTCATGTGCCTTTCTTAATTGCATTTTCATTTCATTATAGAGTTATTATCAGGTTTCAGTTTCCAGGATTCCAGGTTGTTACCATTCGTTATTCCTGGTTCAATTATCTGAAGTTCAGTTATGTTATAGTAAGTTGTTATCAATTACAGGTTGCAGAGTTCTAGGATATATTTATCCTTTATATGTTTATGGGCTAAGTTAGTTAATATAGGATTGTTATCTCATGGTTACAATTTCAGCCTTACATACCAGTACATTTCATTCGTACTGACGTCCCCTTGTTTGGGGACCTGCATTCGTGCCGCAGGTGTAGGTAGAGGTCAGGATGGCTAGTTGAGTAGCAGTTCGTGAGATCAACAGATGGTAGGTATGCTCCTTTCGTCCTGGAGCTAGGGCTTAGTTATTCATGCTTGAGTTTTGAGATGCAGTTATGGGTAGGTCGGTGCCCTGTTCCAACCATTAGTCAGTTTACTTTTTAGAGGCTTTGTGGCTTAGTGTGTACAGTGTTATTCAGTTTGTGGCCTCGTCGACTTATTGTTTCTTGGTTTAGCACACTAATTTCCTTGGTTGCATTACAATTGTTTATCTCGTATTGTTGAGACCTTATGGGTCCAGTTTATTCTTCAATTGATTGTGACAGGTGGCCTGGATGGCCTAAGTGTTACACGTACAGATGTCATATAGACAGCTTCTCGATAAATCATTAATCGAGTTTCAGTTGCTCCCTACCCCAGTTTTGGGGCGTGACAGAACCTAAAGCTCCGATGCCAACTTTTTCACGACCAAATGGTCGTGATTGGCACCCACACTAACACCTCGGTGGGTGAACCAATAATTCCTAATAACTATCTCGACATTAATCATTTAGAAGGAAATAACATTTATAATAAAATAAAATAAAATATCAAAAAACTATAATAACCTTATAAACCAAAACAAACAATATTCCTTAAGATTCAAAAGTCATTGCACTTCAATGTCTAACTACAAGTCTAGGAATATTTAAACTAAAAAGAAATGCTGCAATGTCCAAAGGAGAGACATCTTCGAAGGAGGAGTAGAACAACCCATTCCATGTCGCTCACCTTTCAGAGTATGTGTCTGCCTTAGAGGTGAGGTCGTGACGAGCTTCCAGGGTCAGTTTCTGTACTCAGAAAAGAAGTACAGGAGTAGTGTCAATATGAAACACAGTACTGGTAGGCATCATCAACTGACCAAAAATAATAATATATATAAAAATGTAAATGAAAACATGAAAGAAGTACCAAACACCATTTAAACATACATTACATATCTTAGGAAATTCAACTCTATTTCAAGGTGCAATGACCTGCTCACTGGATTAGGCTCTTCACTGCAGCGGTTATTTGGTCGCTGTCATGGTCTCGCTATAGCGAAGCATATCCCAATGCAATAGTACAACCCTGGAAAGTAGCTCAACTTAGCTGCCCTTAAATTATTTCACCAACTCTTTGCGACACCACACATCATCCAATTCATTCGGGAACCCAAAAGCCATTACATTCTACACAAGAATTACTACATAGCAACATACGATATACAATAGTTCATAACAATATTGGCACGCTCAAATTCCAGTTCTCATTATATCTATTGACATCAAGTCTGAAACATCCCACAATATGATCACAAAACATGAAATCAATTTCAGTTCAGCCAAATAACACTTACTCGTTCCAAACTCCAACACAATTAAAGTGCATCATAAAATAGAACATGTAAAATAAATAGAGATATGTCGGGCACACGCCTAAGTTATATCACTATAAATACTTTAACACTCAACATCGATGTATACACATGACAGAGGTTCTTATTTCTACCGATCCATCCATGACCTGCAGGGGACTCTACAAATACATGTACTGTATCGGCGTGGTACCCGCTTCCACTCATATGCTCGTCCAAATGCTCCACTCAGACACGAGCCACTCAACACATATATGCTAGCCCAGATGCACCCCGAATGGCATGAGACTCTCATCTCAGGATATTCTCACTATCCCTATTCTTTCTCACGCTATCATATCATAGAGGATTTAAGATTGTAACATTTAGGAGGTCACAATCTACCTCTCACACTCCTAGAGTTTAATGATGCATCATTCAATAAATAGTAATATCAAGGAATATACTTAACAGTTTCCACCACAATTTCATGTCGGTTTGGTGACATAAACACAACAAGATGTTACAATAGCTAATTTTTAACTGGCAATCATCCCCACAATTAGAATTCACAAACTCAAGGAACACGTCATCGCACATAATTATATGGACCATTATATAGGGTCTAACTCCTCTAACCATAACCTACCTCGATATGAAGGATTTCAAATAACAATTACATAGATGGACCCTTGCCTTTCCTCAATGACTCTAAACCCTCGAAGTCTATAGACAATAAAGTAACACAAAAATCAATAATCTACTATCTAGAAAATTGTTTTGGGGATTCACATCTTCCCCCATCTACTCATAATCGTAACCACCTCGTTTCCTATGGTTCAATTCTTATTCATAACTACCTCAACCCTTTTTAGGCAATTTAGGGCTAAAGACTCCATTCCATATCATTCTAGATTTTAATTCCCATACGAACAAGATACTACGAAAAAACCACATTCAGGAAGCGACCATTACTATCTACTGAACTCAGAATCAACACCCATAATTACTCCATGATTTTCACCCCTACTTCTATCAACAAAGGTTTTCTTGCTAGAAATTCACCATTAAAGTTCCCCCTTGAGTCTACCAGGCTAGGGAAATTGAAATAACAAGAATACAAGCAAATTCTTGTCTTGGTAAGGGAAATCACTCAGTTCATGGGAAGATTATCTCTGGTTCAAAATTTCTGTAACTTAGAACAAATGGGGTGTAACCCTTGAACTCCCACTTAAAATTCATTTTGTGATTCCCATCGTCTGCTGCAGCGGTCACCTTTCTGCTGCAATGAACCCACTTTCTAGCTACAGAGGATTTAGCGGTTATTCCTCCTGTACATTACGATGGATTCGCCACCAGCATGGTCTTACTACAGTAGAAAATCTACTGCTGCAGCAGTCCGCTAAACCAGTAGCTCTTCAAAAATCATCAATTTTAAACTTAGCTCATTTCACAATGTTTTCTATTCATCTCTAGCCTTTTTTGAGTATTCTAAGTACGTTTCCCCCATAACGACATACGGGTCATTACAATCATGAAATTACACATGAAGTTCACAGGCTAGTTTAAATCATATTAATCGCAAACATGCTTTTAATACATGAACTAGCCATGAAATAAGAACGTGTGAGTCAGCCATAATCGAAAACCTGATAACCATGAAAAGTCATACATACTTGAGAAAATTCTCATACTTGAAATTCATAACTTCATGAGGCTTCTTGTAGGAAACCATGTATCATACATCATAAAACATAACTTAGGGCTTGAGAGCACTGAAATCATAAGAGGATCATAGGATTTCATAACAAGTGATTCAATCCTAAGAGTTCATACTCATACTTGTAACATAAAAGACCATAATTTCATGAGAACTTGTAGGAATTATAAAACCCCAATCATGAAAATCATAAATTCTTATCAATTCATCTATACCCATCAGAGAATCATGGAGGAATTTCATAACCCAACATAATCCCTAGAATTTTGAAAATAGGGCTTGGGGAATGAGTGATCTTTAATTTGCTTGAAGAAGGGGCATGAGGGTGAATGAACCCATCATTCATGAGCTCACATACCTAGATTCACTAAATTCTAGCTTTAGCTTGAGACCTAAAGAGAAAATTTGAGAAGGTGAGAGTGAAATTGATGAAGAACCCTTGATGGTGTTCGAAGAGGAATTTTGAATTCAAAGTAGGAATAAGGGTATAATGACTTAGGCTAGGTTATACCCTCTAAAACCCTCATTAGGAATTCCAAAACAATGTAGTATCAGAGTTAAAAGCATAGGAGATTATAAAATTTCCCTTGTGAATTGGGAAAAATATTGAACGACTGGGCAATCTAATGGTACGGGTGACGGGCTGTCTCACGTCTGACGGTCCATCAATACCACCATCCCCCTTAAATAGTAAGGCCAAGTCAAAACCTCCCTCTGACGGTAGAAGTGATGGGCCTTCATTCCTCTAACGGTCCGTCAAGTCCATCGTCAAGCACTGAACCTAGAAACACCAAAAGACAGTCCGAACGACAGTCCGTCGAAAGTCTAATGGCCGTCACTGTCAGGGTTGTGACGAACCATCAGCCACACCATCGGACCTGGACATCACCAGTGATGGTTCATCGCCTGTCTAACGACCGTCACTTGCACCATCAGGGACGTGATGGGCCATTAGCCATGCTGTCACTTCTTGCACTAGACCATCAATTTCAGTTATTTTTTTCTTGAAAAAGCTATTTTGAGGTCTGAGGTGTCACAATATCTCCCTCTTAGGAACATTCATCCTTGAATGTTGACTTAAGAGTACTAGAAGGATAGGGAAAAGAACTACAATCCAAAAATTGTACAATTATAGCTGAAATCTGACGAAGTAACTAACTCCAAACTGAAATATATGACTGAACTGAACTCAGGAAACATACATGCATGCCAAAACATGAAAGGAACTTAGAGACATGATCTTGAAATGAAACTAAATAGAGTTATATAGATGAAATTTATATCTCAAGATGGAATGGGATCAGAAGGGAAATGATACAGGTGTCTAGACATCATATCTGCTTCGGCTTCCCATGTAACTCCCTCAACAAGTTAATTCCTTCACAAAGCCTTTACTGAAGCTACCTCCTTGTTCCTCAACTTTCGAACCTGAAGATCAAGGATATTAACTGGAACCTCCTCATAAGTAAGGTTATCATTCACCTCAATGTTCTCTACTGGAACAACCAAGGCTGGATCACCAATGCATTTCTTCAACAAGGACAGATGGAATACTGGATGCACCAAAGCTAACTCTGTTGGTAGCTCAGACTCATGGGCCACCTTGCCAACACGTCTTACAATCCTATATGAACTAACATATCGGGGATTGAGCTTCTCCTTCTTTATGAACCTCCTAACTCCCTCCATGGGAGACACCTTCAGAAATATCCAATCGTCAACTTCAAACTCAAGTTCTCTCCTCCTCACATCCGCATAATATTTCTATTTACTCTGAGCTATTTTCAGCATTTCTCTAATAAGATAAACCTTTTCCATGTCCTCATGAACATAATATAGCCCTATCAACATAGCCTCACCTACCTTGAACCAACTAATAGGCGATCTACACCTCCGCCCATAGAGAGCCTCAAACGGAGCCACCTGAATACTAGAGTGGTAACTGTTATTATAGACAAACTCGATGTGAGACAAGTGATAATCCCATCCACCCATAAAATCAATCATACACATTCTCAACATATTCTAAAGAGTCTGAATGGTTCATTTGGCTTGACCATCTGTATATGTATAAGTGAAAAGCCATGCTAAGCTTCACCTGAGTACCAAGGCCTTTCTGACACGATCTCCAAAACTGATAGGTGAACTGAGTACCCCTATCCGATATGATGGAAAATGGAACCCCATGCAACTGAACCAACTCTCGAATGTACAATCTAGCATAATCTTCGGCTGAATCTGTAATTTTGACCACTAAGAAATGTGCTGCTTTGGTCAACCTATCTACCACCACCCATATAGAGTCGTACTGTCGACGTGTATGAGGCAATCCTATGATGAAGTCCATATTGATATCTTCCCACATCCAAGTGGGGATACTTATGTCTTGTAGCATACCCCTAGGTCTCTGATGCTCCATCTTCACTTGCTGATAGTTCGAACATTTAGCCACGAACTCCACTATGCCCTTCTTCATGCCATTCCACCAGCAGATATCCCGTAGGTAATGATACATCTTGGTGGCACTGAGATAGATAGAATATAGGTAACCATGACAAATCATCAGCACTTGAAAAACATAAATGACCCTGATATTGAAGTACACCATCTCCTCTTTGGGAGAAGACCTCCACATTTTGATTCTGAATCACTTCCTTCAACTTTACAAGGATAGGGTCTTCATCTTTCCTAGCCTTGACCTTAGTCACAATGAAGATTCGACCCATTCTGAACAATGACACCGCCATCTGCTGAGTCAACAAGGCGAACCCGAAACAGTGCAAGTCGATGCACATCCTTCACCAACTCCTTCCTCCCATTCTCAATATAGGATATGCTCTCCAAAGACATTCTACTAAGGGCATCCGCCACCATATTGGCATTTCCCAAATGATAAAGGATACTCATATCATAATTCTTGAGAAGCTCTAGTCATCTCCTTTGTCGCAAGTTCAAGTCCTTCTGAGTGAAGACATACTGTAGGCTCTTATGATCTGTGAACACATCCACATGTACCCCATTCAAAAAATGCCTCCAAATCTTCAAGGAAAATACCACCACTTCCAACTCGAGATCATGAGTCAAATAGTTCTTCTCATGGGTATTAAGCTACCAAGAAGCATCTGCAATCACTTTGCTATGTTGTATCAATACATACCCAAGGCCGATCCTCGACGCATTACAATAAACCACAAAGCCATTGGTACCTTTAGGTAAAGCAAAACTGGGGCTGAAGTCCATCGAGTCTTCAACTCTTGAAAGATCTTCTTACAAGCATCGGACCACTAAAACATAGCCTTCTTCTGAGTCAACTTGGTCAATGGTGTTGCGATGGAGGAAAAGCGCTCTATAAACCTACTGTAATAGCAAGCCAAACCCAAAAAATTCCATATAACCATAGGATTGACTGGTCTAGGCTAATTCTTCATCGCCTCTATCTTTTGAAAGTCCACCTGCACACCCTCACTAGACATCACGTGACCCAAGAACGCCACAGAGTCAAGCAAAAACTCACACTTTCCAAACTTAGCAAACAACTGACGATCTTTAAGAGTCGGTAATATAAACCTCAAGTGAGAGGAATGCTCCTCCTCGCTATGAGAGTGTATGAGAATATTATCTATGAAGAAAATCACGAACATGTCCAAACACTGTTTGAACACCCTGTTCATCAAGTCCATATAGATGTAGGGGCATTCATTAGTCCAAAAGACATAACCATGAACTCATAGTGACCATACCGAGTCCTAAAGGAAGTCTTCGGAATGTCACTCACCCTAACTCTGAGCTGGGATAACCAGACCTGAGGTCTATCATAGGGAAGTCCTTAGCACCCAGAAGTTGGTCATACAAGTCATCAATCCTGAGACTTATTTCAAAGTGGTTCAAGTAGCTTGAGGGGATATTTATTCCTTATTGTCACCTTGTTCAACTGTCGATAATCAATGCACATACGAAGAGAACTATCCTTATTTCGAACAAAGAGAACTGGTGCACCCCATGGGGAGTTACTAAGCCTAATAAACCCCTTATATAGGAGATCTTTCAACTACTCCTTCAAATCCTTTAGCTCGGCTGGGACCATTCTGTATGGAGGAATAGATATGGGTTGTGTATTGAGAAGAAGGTTAATATCAAAGTCAATCTCTTGCTCAGGAGAGACTCATGTAGATCATTAAGGAAAACCTCTGGATATTCACGCATGATAGGAACTGACTGAAGATTTGAGGTCTCGGACGTAGCATCCTTAACCTGAACTAGATGATAAAACCAACCCTTAGAGATCATTTTTCTAGCCTTGAGGTAGGAGACAAAGTGACCTACAGGAATAGCTAAACTTCCCTTCCATTCTAGGAGTGACTCACCTAGTCGGCCATATCGTAAACCTGATAATCATGAAAAGTCATACATACTTGAGAAAATCCTCATACTTGAAATTCGTAAATTCATGAATGCTTTTAATAATAAACCATGTATCATACATCATAAAACATAACTTAGGGCTTGAGAACATTGAAATCATAAGAGGATAATAGGATTTCATAGAAAGTGATTTAATCCTAAGAGTTCATACTCATACTTGTAACATAAGAGACAATAATTTCATGAGAACTTGTACATATTATAAAACCCCAATAATGGAAATAATAAATTCTTATCAATTCATCTATACCCATGAGAGAATCATGGTGAAATTTCATAACCTAACATAATTCCTAGAATTTCAAAAATAGGGCTTGGGGAATGGGTGATCATGAATTTACTTGAAGAAGTGGCATGAGGGTTAAAGGACCCATCATTGATAATCCCACATACCTGGGTTCACCGAATTCTAGCTTTAGCTTGAGACCCAAAGAGAAAATTTGAGAAGGTGAGAGTGAAATTGATGAAGAACCCTTGATGGTCTTAGAATAGAAATTTTGAATTCAAATTAGAAATGAGGGTATAATGACATAGGATAGGTTAAACCCTCTAAAACCCTCATTAGGAATCCCAAATAGACATAGTATAGAAGTTAAAAACATCAGAGATTACCAAATTTTCCCTAAGAGTCGGGTAGAAACTGAACGACTAGGCGATCTGACGGTACGGGTGACGGGCCGTCATACACCCGACGGTCCGTCAATACCACCATCACCCTTAAATATTAAGGCCGAGTCAAAGCTTCCCCTTGAGGGTAGAAGTAACAGGACGTCACTCCTCCGATGGTCCGTCAGGTCCACCATGTAGCCCTGAACCCAGAAACACCTTATGATGGTTGAAACAATAGTCTGTCGATTTTCTGACGTCCGTCACCTTCACCGTCAGGGCCGTAACAGGACGTCATCCACGCCGTTGGACTTGGACATCACTAGTGATAGTCCATCGCCTATCTGATGACCATCACGTGCACCATCAGGGGCGTGACGGACCATCAGCAACGTCGTGACTCCCTGCACTAGACCCACAATTTTAGTTATTTTTTCTTCAAAAAGCTATTTATAGGTCCGAGGTGTTACTACTATTAACTTATCAACCAACATGAATGCATGAACCATCCCAATGCTTAGACCCACGACCATACTCTAGTCACCTTATTTGGGGGCATACCATGGAAGTACCCCTTAAGATTTCCTACCTAATTCAAAAATCCAATGGTCTAGGCTTATGACTATCCGTACCCACATGATTGCGTGATACGATAACTCTATCACTTTTTTCTTATCTTTTACCCATTTTTCCCTCTCATACCAATTACTAACTAAAATCTGACTAGTTGTGATTAGCATATAACTTCAATTTACTCATTAATGAGACATCAATCATACACACGAATATGACTCGCTAATCAAAGTCTAACAAAAAGGCAAGACATAACCTACCTGGGCGCCAAGCTGCCTTCAAGAAATCCACATGCTGCTTTCTTGTCTCAAGTTCTAAATTCTTGCAAGGAATTATTATAGTGGGTGGTGATGTCCTTTCCCTTATTAGCCTCCTTACTTTCTTTCCTTGTTAGAAATCATAACTTTTATTTTTTGGAATTTTTATTCACCAGGCCTTATGGAAATAGGTTTTTTATTCCAATCCTGGATAGAATTATGGGATTCTGGTCTACGTCACCCGATATAATGAGTGTTCTTCCGCTGTAGTGCTCCCAATACAGCAGATCAGTCCGCCGCAGCGGCCTACGCCTGGGCTCATCTGAGTTTTTTTTAAACTTATCCCCTTTTAAATTTGTCAATCGCATCTTTTCTTAATCCGAGGACAGAAGCCCAACTCATAAAAATTTTGAATTCCCACACATTTATATCGCCAAGGTTCTATAAAGATTGGGTGGTTCATTACACCTCAGAAGAATTTCCAACCTTGGCACGTGCTCCTACTCATGTTGTAAAGAGTGTATTTGGTGTATGAGGTCCTTAACTAAGCATGAAAGTGTCCAGGAGTTGAAATGCCAAAAGTTAGAAGTTGCAAAAAATTTCCAATGTGCAGGTGTCGCAGATGACATACGAACAGTAGATGGAACCTATGACCAGTCCCATCAAAAATTGGAGTTAGGAATTTTAAGTCACTAGCTCAAGCGACATTGAAACCCTCTCTTAAGATAATACTATGTGATCTTTGATGTGTTGGGAGTTTGGGACACATCTGTGCTTTATTTCGTAAAGTTTCACACACCTTTAAATATTCATTTAAGTCAAAACTAACCTTATTATGCTATATCTCAGGAACCCAATTGAAATAAAGAAACGAGGAATAAAAGTCACTAAGTCTGCCAAAAAACATAGCAATGGATGAATCGTCTCTTCAATGGATGATCCATACTTCCAATAGCCAAGAAGCGCCTCGGTGATCCAAAACTCACTTTTAGGTGGTTGGCGGACGACAAGGCAAATGATGGCGTATTTTCTAAAGAAAACTTGTCATTCAAAACACAGATCAATGGTTGAAAAACTTCAAGAGCCAATGGATGAATCAAAGGATGGACTGTCTTTTTAGAAGACTATCTGTCAATCAAGGGATGGATATAAGCCTAGAAAAAACCAAATTAAAGTGACGGTTTAAAGGATGGCCCGTCCCTGCATACCTGGGACCCTCTGAATTTAAATGAATTGGGGTTATAGAAGCTAAGTATAAACAATATTTTTCATTCTTTTTAATATATAGTTAGATATAGTGAAGTATAAATTGATAGCGAGATAGATAACTTCTAATAAAGATTTATAGATGGAAGAACTAGATCAATATAGTAATTGAAGATTAAAGATCCAAATTATCAACACAAGTTTTCTTCTCTTATTTGTGATTTCATTGATAAGAATTTTCAATTACTTGCTTTCTTATTCTCCTCTTGCTATGTGTATCTAAACCCAGATCTAGAGATGTGAACCTAATGAATTATGAACCCTGTTGATCTCAATTTTCTAAAATTAATCATGGGCTTAAGAATATTTGATTTACTTAAGGTTTGTAAAGTATTATTAATGATGTAAGTCATTAAATCCTGCTCAATTACCTTTATTATGCTTGAAAGAGACAATTTAGGTTGAGTTAGCATCAACCAATAGTAACTTTAGGCTCTGAACATTGTTTAATGGATTCACCTAGACATAGGCTAAATCCAATTGGCAAAATACAATCGGGTAGAAGGGAGTTCTGATGTTGGGCATATTTCTACGCTCATTTGCCTTGTTTTTGCTCATATTTTACCTTGATTTGAGTTTATAATCCTTAAGGAATTCATAAATTCATATGTTAATGTGTTTTGTATGCTAACAAATGATTTGAGGTGTTTTGAGCAGAAAATAAAGGAAAAAGGACCCAAAATGAACCAAGAGTGAAGGTTTGAGAAGCTGAGAAGAGGTTCAAGGGCTATGGATGGCGCCCTACACCAGGTCTAAAACTTTAGAATAAAATCTACTCAACACCTTAGCGAGATGAGAGGCATGGAACCCCATATATAGCGCCAAAGCATTCTAGACTTGGAAAAAATTCCTAAAATTCTGGTGAGATAGATTGGACTGCACACTAGAGGGGTCTTAATGTTCATAAATTTGACTAACAGTCTGGTGATATGGTGAGAGTGGCATTCCAGAAGTGTTAAAAGTGCAAAAAAATGGCTAAGTCCTTGGTGAGATGATGGGAGCGGAAAACAAGGTACATCCTAGAGCTGAATTATTGGAAATTTGATTAACTCTATGGTGAGATGGTGAGGGTGGCGCACCAGACATTTATGAAGCGGAAATTGCTGATTTTAAAGCTATGTGGTGGAGGGTAGAAGCGTCATTTGAAGGTTCAACTATAAATAAAACCTGTAAGTCATTTGTTAAGTAGATTTTGCTCATTTTTACACTCCATATTTCATTTGTGGAGGCTTGTAAGCCGTTTGGGAGGAAGAAAAGCTCTAAACTAGTCATCTCTTCTTCAATATTTTATTTCGAATTATGATGATTAAGTATTCATTTTTCTAGTTGTCTATGAGTGGCTAAACTCATACACTAGGGTTTTGGCCATAGTGAATGGTTGATTGTTTGAAAGACTAATTTAATCTAGTTTCAATTCTTCTTTAATGGTTGTTTGTATTTTCTTGTTTTAATTGCTTATTTATGAGACTGATCACCTTATAAGTAAATTTGTTGGCTTTTTATTAAACTTGGGAAAATGAATCGAAAGGGTTAATGGTAAATGTAGAACAGGAATTCAAAGACCCTCAAACTTATTGGATTCGTCGGCCGTATTTTGCGAAACAAAAATCGTAGGAATGCTCCCNTAAATGTAGAACAGGAATTCAAAGACCCTCAAACTTATTGGTGAGAGATTAAACTTTCTTTTTAGGATAGGGATATACCCTTCAATCTTGTTTAGTTCAATACAAGTAAGCATAACTGCATTACATGTTTCTCCTGCGACCATAGGAATATAGGCGTTAGGGTTCATGAAATAGTCCATGGATGCTAGAGACAGTAAAAAGGAATGGGATAGTAACGTGCAACTAGCAACCATAGAAAGAATTGTTCTAGTGTAATCACGTCTTGAAAACTCAACTTGAAATGAAAGAAGTGCCATTTCCCTAGATTTCATTATCATTGATGTAAAACCAAGCTTACAACCTCTTTAGTTAATTTTACATTTAAAGCATTTTATAGTTTAATTTTCCAAACCATTACCCATTTCAATGATTTGGTAGAATAGAAAAATAAAGTAATAAACTTATAATGATTGAACTGACAAGTCTCTATGGGTATGATAATCGGGGCTTCCAGTCCTATATTACTTAACGACCACATGCGCTTGCATGTGCATGGGCGAGACCGAGTTTTTGGCACCGTTGCCAGGGACTTGGATATTTTTGATCATTTTTAGGTTAAGATTTATTCCTCTATTATGTATATATTGCATAGAATTTTATTTTTCTTTTTTTAGTATTATACCACACTTCTTAACATAACATCTTGGTATGTAAATAAGTTGAATGTTGGGTATTCATATTTTGTTGATCTACTTCTGAATTGTGGAGGACCTTATGTGTGGCAACACTGTCATACTTGTGGTGTATGTGGTGATATGGATGGCCATTAGATCCATTGCCCAAATTGTTATTCCCCTCCCCCAAGCCCTTATTATGCTCCTCCTGTTGTTTTTTATGCTTACAAGAATAATGAAGAGGAGGAACATCA
Organism: Datura stramonium; assembly: GCA_018107945.1. Classification (NCBI taxonomy): domain Eukaryota; kingdom Viridiplantae; phylum Streptophyta; class Magnoliopsida; order Solanales; family Solanaceae; genus Datura; species Datura stramonium. The sequence goes on from JACEIK010009100.1 coordinate 31,465, forward strand.
TGCTCAAATAAGTGATGTGGAAAAAATAATCCTAGAGCATATGGAAGTAATGAAGGAGCAACTTACTGAATAGGGAGGAGCCTTAAAATGGATGAGTGCCAAGCTCACAGAGATGATGGCTGAGACTACAACTTGTAATGATTTGCAAGTCATGGTCTTAGTCAATACGCAGGAGGAACCTCAAGTGGAAGGGGGAATAGAGCCCATAAAAGAGATATACCAATTTGGCTCAAGTATCCATGACCTGCAGGGTCTTTTGAACGAAAAAGTTAAGGCATATGAGGATCAACTACAAAGTGTTGTTTATACTAGCCAATGCATGAAACAAGAAGAACAATCCCCACGATTAGACGATTATTTGTTGGTTGATGTCGATGTTGAGGAGGTGGATAAAAGTGAGAATGTCAATAATAATGCAATCTTAGAGTTAGAGCATATTGGTCCTCATTCTAAACACTTTTCAACATTGTGTTTAGTTGGTAACCTAGACATACAGCCTTCAAAGCCTATGGAGATATATGTAGATGAGGAATGATACCCTTATTTTCTAGAATTTCTTATTCCAAAGACACATTATGACATGCCTCATTTAAAGGCCAAGAAGTACAAGACGCAACATCTATTACTTGGTCCTTCATATTTACACCAGCGCTCCTTGAGCATAATAGTAAATTGGAAAAGAAACTAAGGGTGAAATTTATAAGCTCAAAATGGAAGGAAAAATAGTGAAACTCTATGGTATCGTGCCACGACGTTAAATAAGGCGCTAAGGCAACCCAATTTGTAATAGTGTAGTTTTTCCTATTTTTTATATAGTGTCACTTTTGTTAGTTTTTCTTTGTTTTGTGGGAAAGGGGAAGTATGAGTATCCGAATTCAAGGTTAGGGATCATGTTATGATCCTAAGTATGGGGTCATGTGACCAGCAAATCCAAGAACCTATTGCTAGCTAGGCCATAGAGGGCCCTAGGGAGTAATTTCTTGCTTTAATCTGATCTTTAATTTTAGTTGCTCTGAGGACAGAGCAAGCTTTAAGTGTAGGGTGAGGGTATGTATCCCTGAATTTTGTTATTTAAGAGTGAGTATGTTATCAAGTTTTGTTTGAAATTTTTTAGAAATTGGCGTACCTCACCCAACCTTCAGATTTTCTTATGGCCTCGGTTCTTTTTCGAAGGGGAGTCCTTTGAATCAGGTAAAATTTTTATTTTTGGGAGTTTTTGTCGTCTTAAAATAGTGACCCTTCCCTATGATAGATGGGTGACAACCTTCTTAAGGAAATTTAGTCACATTTTTTAGGATTGTGTCATAGATCATTCACTTGTGTGCTTGTTGACATTCTACTTAACTTCTATGCTAGAGTCAATAAAGTGATCATCTTGAATGCATATTTGTGGAATCCATGAGGGACACACATATATCTTTAATTTGACTCAAAAAATTATTCTTAGGCCTTAATAATGAAAAATGTCATTAAATATGATTGTGTGATTGTGTAGCTGTAGAAAGCTGACTAGATTCTTGTTGCCATGAGAGGTGAACTAAATTGTCTTGTGTGTACATACTGTACCATCTAGAACTTTCCTGAGTGTACATAGGATAGCTAGTTGCTAAGGATTTGAGATACGATCAGCGCATTTCTTTGAAAAAGACAATTGTTTCCCATGTTGTTTTACTTTCCTATACATTCTCCCTAGTTATCCCCATTTGAGCCATAAGCCTTATTCTTTCTTAGTCGCGAAAGTAGCTTAATTACTTTCTTTGTGAGACCTCAGACTTATTGATGCAACGTAGTCTTAGGAACTTTGAGACTTGAAAGTATAGGTCCACTGAAGTATATTGTTAAGAAAAAAAAGAAAAATTGTTGTAAGAGAAGAAAAATAGGAAGAAGGGGTGCCTATAGAATTGTGTTGTGTACTTGCTGCTAGCACAATGAATGATAGAGCTTTAATTACAAAATTCTTATTGATGTTATAAGCATAGACTAGCAGTCAAGTAGTGAAAAAAGGGCATGAAAAGAAAAGAAAAAGGGTGAACAAGCAGGAAAGTGGTGGACTTGAAAAGTGAAAAATGTCTTAAAAGTGCTTAGTGTGGTAGTCACTATAAAATAAATATCATTCCTACCCTTCCCTTAGCCAATATTACAATCAAGAAAACTCCTTGCGATCCGAATCTCTTGAAACATCCAAGAAGTCTAACTGTACATCAAGGGCAAGCTTATGGTATGTGACATATGTGCATTACATAGTTTGTGAGCTCAGAGTGAACCTCTTTCAATGTTCCATATGTTTGCATTGATAATTTGAGAGAAAAGCATCACTAAAAGTTAGGGAACAAGATACCTATGTTGGTATACTAATTTTTCATACTTAATCATGTTGGCCCTATGTTTTGAAAAGTTGAGTTAGTTATAGAGGTTGTGTAGTCTTGAGTGTAAAACCTATACATGTGCTTGTTAAGAATTGTTATATGTTGATGAATCACTTGATCTATGCTCTATGCTAGTTGGTTGAGTATGTATTGATAGAGGTACTAATTTTGATCGTAAAAGATTAGATTATGTATATATTAAGGATTGTTCGAGGATGAACAGTCATTTAAGTGTGGGGTGGTGATGTTGGGCAGATTTGTATGCCCATTTGCCTTGTTTTTGCCCATCTTTTACCTTGTTTTAAATTCATAATCCTTAAGGAATGCATAAATTCATATGTTTGTCTGTTTCGTATGCTAAAAAATGATTTGAGGTGTTTTGAGCAGGAAACCAAGGAAAAAGGATCCAAAATGAACCAAAGAAGATTCTGGGGCTATGGTTGATGCCCCACTGATAACGCTCAAACTCACATTTCCTGATAAAGTTTAAAGATGAAGAGAATATAATACAATAATTTAGAATTGATTTTGAATCAGTTTTGTATAACCCTATTTCGTTAATCCACCATGGTTCCCACAACTCCTAGTTGTGGAGGTTTTAGCCTCTCATGATTGTAAGATTATAATATGCATTCATAGATAAACATATAATTAAATACTTAAAACAATAAATGGAAGAAAAACCTGCTTTGAATATCAAAGAACAATCCCAAGAACAATTGATGAAATTAAGTGTTGATCCTAAGAATTGATCTCCAAAACTTGATAAAAATTTACAAATAATACTTTTCACACATCTCTACTACTTCCTTTGTCACTTCTTCTACTAAAATAAAACATAAAAGGTATTTATACAGATATTACAAACATTTTCCTATGATAATAGGGAATTTTACATATCTGGTGTCGGGCCTATCACACGAATGAACCTACGACTTGTAACAGGATTGTACAGGTCATACCTGCCTCTCGTAAATCCTTGGCTACTGCAGATTTGTCCAAGTGTTGGCAGTCGGTACGACTCATACCATTGTCCTACGTGTCGCACAATGCATCCGTGGCGTGGACTGAGAAATCTGACATCTTCTGAAGTTTTCCATAAGTGTTTTGGTACGCCTCGTACCTTCCTCCTATGAATCGTATTGAATATTGTATCTAAAGTTCTCTCAAGTCTTTAATAATCACTGATGCTCACCACGACTCATGGTACATGTTGTAAGTGGTTTCTATGATCCGTAGGTTCCACTAGTACCAAGAGACTACCTTGTGCAAATATCTCTAATGATTTTCATGACTCTAGTTATGGCTCGTACCATCTTGGTACGACTGGTAATGCGAGTCATACTTTGCATTCCTCTTATTCCAGCATTATGCTTTTCATCATGAGTCTTAGTATGACTCGTACAATCGAGGTACAACTCGTACTGATACTTGTACTTGGTTGATTTTCTGTACTTTTATGCCTCTTTTGCACATTCTTGCTCCAACACTTATTTTCCCTGATAACAAAGTAAAAGTACCTCATATCCGTATAAACATGCCTAAGTCCATGCTATGTTTTCCGTTTTAAGTGTTGAAAGTTATGTAAACTCACAACTCATCAACACCTCAATCTAAGACTTTTGCATGTCATCAGGCAAAGAAAACAAAAAACATAACATGATGCTTAACTAGAAAATAAACCTAGGATACTACAACCAACAATTAATGAAAATTTTCACCATAACTCAAACAACTTTATGATGAGTTGGAAATTTACCAACTCATTAGGATCATAAGCATGAGTTTTTACCTAGTTTTCGAGTCGTTTATGTGGATTTTATGCCTTTTCTCTTGAATTCTTTGTAGGAACTTCACATGAGTGGAGAAAGCATGAAATCGAGCAAAACCCATGAAGTATGAGATGGAATTTATTGAGTTAGCATATGAAGGATAGAAGCCAAAGATAATGCAAGATTTGAGCTCAAGATTTGACATGCATTAAATCAGCTAAATGCGAATACGAAAAGGCGAAACACGAGCAACACGCTAAAGCTACTTCCCAGACCGTCTATTCAACCGGCTGTTCGTGGAATGGCATTGACTAAAAACCCATTAAACTGCCGGTTCCCCCTACAAAAATACTATTTTCAACCGTCTATAGTTTGGTGCTCTGGGGATTGACACCAGCTAAATGCCGGTTCCTCACAGGAGAGGCCGTCTAACAAATGGTAAAAAGGTCTAGAAAGGTGTTCAAAGCATCTAAAAGCCTCAATAGAATTTGGGGAAAGTTGTACACAAGAAAGTACAAATATTTACATAGCTTACATCATACACCAACCATTCATTCAACAATTCATTCATCTAGACTTCATCCGTTTCATAGAATTTTAAGTAGAACTTTTTCACCATAAAATTATAGAGTTAGAAAGTACATTTCTTCTTCTTTTTCTTTAACCCATTTTGGGGGAATTTCACCATTATTGTAAGAGCTTGAAGAAAATTTGTGAAGCTAATGTGATGAATGTGAGGGGAATCCTCTTGGTATCTTCTCTCTATCTTTAAATATGCTTGACTAATTTGCTAGCTAGAG
>JACEIK010009100.1:36536-47341 GCA_018107945.1 Datura stramonium
ATTGGAGTATTGGTGTGTGGGATTGCACTAGAGATAGTCAAAACTCACATTTTCACTCCATTAAAGGTCAAGGCTAGAGATAACTTAATCCTTCCTCAAGTTTTTATGGTTGTTAACTTGAATTAAACTTAATCCTTCCTTAAGTTTTTGTGGTTGTTAACTTGAATTTGGCCTTGGGGTTTTAGCAAACCCAAGGCATAAATATTCTTCTGGTTGAAAAATGAGAGAATGTAATTTATCCACTGCTATCTATGCTAAATTTGAATCTTAGGCAATGAAGTAAATCCCATTTTAGTGGTTAATCCATCAATAGCACACCCCTAGCCATCTCACCTATGATTGAAACAATCAAAATTTCTTCCACTTAGTTTTAATTTGAATTCGATGCTATTTTCCTTGTTTCCCCAATTTTACTTTTCAAATGTTGAAAAATGATGCGTCTAGTTTGAATTATTTTGTAACTCTTAGATTATCAACTCAATTCCCAGTTGGATTCTACCCCGACACTTGTCGAGTATATTTATTTTGTCAACAACTGTTTACACTCTCTTGTTAAGAGGAGTGCATTTGGACGTTATCAAAAATGGCGCCATTGCCGGGTAATTGAATTGTGATAGCCATTAGTTATTTATTGATTCAAACTTGTTTTTCATTTTGTTTTACATCTTGTTTTGTTTTTTTTATTTTTGTTTATTTGTATTTGTATTATGGCATCGTGAAATAAAACGAGGTTTATTGGTTTCAACCCTTATCGTGATGACACTTTTCCCTTATTGTGGTGGACCGCACCTTTGGGAAAGATTGCAAATATGCCTATAGAAGAGAGATGAGTGCACCTTCTTTCTCTTATGATGGGTATAGATGCACTTTATGTGATGGTCATGGTAGACATTGGGGTGGATGCCCAAATGATTTCACTTCTCGTTATAATGGCTACGATAGAAGTTGTACTTTTGAGCTTGATAGGAAAGAAGCCATGACATGTGAGGGAAGAAGCAATACAAGTGGGCACATGAAATCCTTGGTCCAATACTTTTTGGAGAGGGAGTCTAATGCTGAAAAGGATGTCAACCTCTCAATGTCCATGGAATCATCATCTCCTCAAGAAGAATGTTATAGTTCTCTAAAAGAAGAATCGGAGGAGATGTTGAGAAGCATAACGAGAAGAAGAGAACAATGAGGCTTAACTCAACTTAACTCATAGGAGGAAGCTCAACATGATGATGAAGAAGGAGTCAAGGTAAACTTTCAAGAGGTCATGGTGGTTTGCCAACCAACCAACCTTACAATAATATAAGAAGCCAAAGTTGAAGATGTGACACTAGAGTCCCCAAGAGACATCCAACAAATCATGCTTAAGGACTCTAGTGCACTTGAGAAGGAGGATATCAAGCAAGAAGCATGCGTGAGAAGAAAGTGACTTAAACCACCCTCCCTATCATTTCTCAACATTTAACTTGGGAAAAGAAATGGAAATTTAAGAAACCAAGTCAATGGAGGAAGTTGATAAGGAAGATTAAGGTGAGTTCATCTTAAAGTATGACCTGCCAACAAAGACAAAGAACATCCCTCCTTTAAGGGCCAAGAAATACAAGAGGCAACATCCATTGCTTGGAACCTTTATTCTTACACCACCATCCCTCAAGCGGAGTAGAAGAATGGATAAGAATTTAGGGGTGCAATTAAAAATCTCAAAGTGGAGAGAAAAGTGGTGAAAGTTGAAGACATCGAGCCGCAACGTTAACTAAGGTGCTTCTTAAGGGGGTGACGTCATTCTTAAGGGAAAATCATCATTACTTGATAGTTAACATCGCCTTTGTAGATATTAGTCTATGACTTAACTCCAAGGGTTTTCTGTATACTACGGTTCTTTCCCAAGTAGAAACTTTTTCTTATCTTATATTTTGTGTCGAACCGGGTGTCATTTTTCCAATGATAGGTTGGGAGACTTTATTAAGAGAAAATTTCAAGTCTAAGTATTTTTGAGTCTTTTTAGAATGTGTTTGAAGAGGTACCACAAAAAATTTCTTGCTTGGCATTGCGCATGAGTTTTGAAAAGAAAAGAGCGACACTTAAATTTGAAATGAGCACCCTCTTGTCATGGATTATACATTCCTTTCTTGAATTTTTGATTCATAAACTAGCTTGTATAAAGTCATTCTCTTAGTGTGATTTAGAAAGTGTGTGAACTTTGTGCATTGTGATACCTTGTGTGGTGAGTCCTTTGACTTAAATCTTGTATATACATGATTGTCTAGAACACGCCCTAAGTGTAATACAAGGCGAAATGTTAGATGGCGCTGCACTTAGAACATGATCTTAGGTTTTATTTTGATAGTCACTTTACCCAAAATGACCTCATTGAACATCTTCCTTTGCTAGCCAAGGGTGAGCCTTTGAACCCTTTTCTTGGAAACTACGTTACAAGCCTAATGACCCTTTTTAATTCTCCCCTTTGTCACCCATCCTCCCTAATTTATAGTAATGAAAGAATGAAAAAGGGGACTTAAAGCCCAAGAAATGGGAAGAAATAAGGAAATGAATTGAAATGAGGCAAAAACCTAAGTTTGGGGATCTGCAAGAGAAGGGAGAAAAATGAGAGCTTCAATGTGAGATAGCACCAAATTGTGATGAGATGAATGAAATGATGGGTTGAAAAACCTCGAATCATCAAAAGAGAAAGAATAGTTAAAAGGTGTTAACTCTTGTTTAGAAAAAAGGCTAAATGTGAAATTCATAGGTGTTATAAGGGTGGCTCTTGCTAAACAAAGGATGAAGATGATGAACAAGGAGAGATAAGGTGGAGTGATCTTAATAGTGTGATGGGATATTAAACTTGTTCACAAAAAGGAATTAGTGAGGCTCTAGTCACTAAAGCTAAATATTTTTCCTGCCCTTACCCCTAACCTTCATCATACCTGTCACGACCAGAACATAGGCTCGGTCCGAGACACGGGACAACGAAACCTGAGAGGCTCCAAGTTGACCCATGGAAAGAACATGACATCTAATCTCAACATAATAATGCAGAAGTCTAAAATATAAAATAGTGAAAGTCTAAAAATCTGATAACATCAAATATCTGAATACATAACAACGACCTGAAATTGAAAACATACCATGTTTGATAAGCCTCTACATACTGATGAGTTAATGGGACAAGATCCCAACTAACTCACTAAAGATTGAAGCTGAAAATACTAAATAAAACTGATAAAAGGGTCCTCAAAGGATGAGGACTAACTAACTCTGGTTGAGAGATGCTAACTCTGAGGATCTGGCTGACGGCGGGACTGAACCTGAATGTCCGAGCCTATATCATGAAATGATACAACATAGAGTATGCGGTCAATACATGTAGTGTACCGAGTATGAAAGGTAAGTAAAACCGGTAAGTAGGTAAAAATTAGAAATCATGCATATAATAAAACATTTCATCATAAGATTCAGAGAGTAGGGATTGCATGCTAGTATTTGAAAACATGACTTAAACATAACTGAATATCATAACTAAAATCATGATGGACAATAGCAGACTTGTCATATAACCGACATTACCATGATAGAGCTTACGTGGTCCTGACTATTACGCTTAGGTGGGTAGAGCCGTCCAAAGCCTTTCCAGGGCTAATGGCGCTACCATGATATCAATATCAAGCTGAAGGTCCCTTGGGGGCAGGAAAAGATCAAAAGGGAGGTCCTAAATAATCTGAAATACCTACATTGTCATGTAGCTCTGTGGCACAATGTTGACTGAACCTTTAGCCTTCTCGGTGCTAGACACTACTCCCAAATCATGCATATGCTCTCCATCATTTTTCAACGAAGATGAACCATCATCTTTAACAAAGTTGAATCATAATCATACATGCATAGTCTRAAAACATATCATGAGGAGCCTTGGCTCAAACCATACCACAAGTTGAAAAGTGGAAGTCTAGATACCAAAACCATGTGGCAAGCTAATAACATGAAATTRAAGTAAATCATGAACATACTTCATCATATGGGCTTGGCCAAACTTATACACACATTAGATAGYCAAAATCATGGATATAAACATAGGTAATTMGGAATCATARTTTCATCATATACATCTCATCAAATTTTAAAATATATATCATAATCTCAACCTTTCATGAACTTTCATAATTGGACATTATAATTGTAAGACTTTGAAAATATGAATTGTAATTGAAAACATTATAAAACATGCCCATCAATCTGAATTCAACATTAAAAATATGAATAGAGTATACCCATGACTGATACTTAGAGAATTCACAAGTTGGTGTTAAAACCTCATAGATTCATCAACTTAAGATTTCCATGAATTTGTAAAGGAATTGGGTGTGGGAGTGGATGAATACACCCATTCATAACCCTACATACCTGGGTACTTCTGATTTCACAACCTTCTTGAATGCCCAAAGGAATGGGGAAGAACTTGATGATCTATGCTTGATCACCATTAGAAACTTCTAGGCTTTCATGCATGGAGAGAAATTGGTTTAGAATGAGTTAAACCCTCTTAAAACATACCTATCTATGCTTAAAATGACGTAGTTTAGTCTTAAGAGTTTAGGAATTACGGAAAAGCCCTTAATAAATTCGTAGAAAAAATCACACTGCTAGTCCCAACGAGGGATTAGACGACTCGTTAGCTTCTGCCGTCATCAGAACTGGAAAACTTACCTCTTCTGGTCACCACGAGGGACACCACAATTCATGGTGACCAAGTCGTGATGAACACTGCTCACAATTTCCACTTTCATGCCAACCTCTAACCACGAGTAACCTAACGACTCGTTGTTTTGACCACGAATCATGGCTTGTCTCGTGTTCAACCCCCAAACCATAAAAATCCTAGCCAACTTCCTTCCACCTCATGAGTCACTTAACGACTCGTGGGGTACCTTACAGGTCACTGGTCGACTTGTCATGTGACCTGGTGCAGAATTTCCTGTTTCCTTCATTTCAACCCTTGGATTTGATCTTAGGGCTTTTGGGGTATTACAACATCTCCCCCTTGGGAACACTCATCCTCGAATGTGGATAAGCATATTAAAAAACTGGGAAAAGCAATTGACATCTCAAATACTGAATTAAAGCTGAAAATTGAAGGAGTAACTGACTCCGGACTGGAACACATGACTGAACTGAATTCATGAATCACACATACATGCATTGTCATGGAAGAAACAGCGGCACATGAACTAAAAATGAAATTGAATAGAGTACTAAGGAGGAAACTGATACCTCAAGCTGAAATTGAGTCGGAAGGGACTAGATGCGGGTATTTAGCCATCATATCTGCTCGGCTTCCCATGTATCTCCTTCAATATGTTGATTCCTCCACAAAACCTTTACTATATCTACTTCTTTGTTCCTTAGCTTCCGAATCTAACGATCAAGATTCTCAACTGGAACCTCCTCATAACTAAGACTGTCCTTCACATTCACGCTCTCCACCGCAACAACTAAAGCCGGGTCACTAATGCATTTCTTTAAATGCGACACATGGAAAACTAGATATAATGAAGCCAATTTTGAGGGCAACTCTAACTCATAGACAACCTGGCCAACACGTCTCACAATCCTATATGGGCCAATATAATAGGGACTGAGTTTACCCTTCATTCCGGATCTCATCACTCCCTTCATGGGCGATACCTTTCGAAACACCCATTCAACAACTTCAAACTCAAGTTCTCTCCTCCTCATATCCGCATAGAACTTTTTGTGACCTTGAGTTGTTTTCAACCTTTCCCTTATAAGCTGAACCTTTTCTATAGACTCATGAACCAAATCTGTTCCTATCAATGTACTTCACCGACCTTGAACCAACCAATAGGCGATCTACACCTCCACCCATAAAGAGCCTCAAACGGAGCCATCTAATTGCTGGAATGGTAGCTGTTGTTATATGAAAACTCAATGAGAGGTAAATGGTCATCCCAATTACCCTTGAAATCAATCACCCACGTCCTCAACATATCCTCAAGAGTCTGAATGGTCCGTTCATCCTGACCTTCTATTTGCGGGTGAAGTGCTGTGCTAAGATTGACCTGAGTACCAAGTCCCTTCTGAAAGGATCTCCAAAACTGGGAGGTAAACTGAGTACCTCTATCTGATATGATGGACAAGGGCACTCCATGAAACAGAACTAACTCCCAAATTTATAATTTAGCATAATCCTCTGCTGAGTAGTTTTGACTAGTAGAAAATGGGTGTTTTAGTTAATCTATCCACAACAACCCAAATAGAGTCATACTGTCGATGAGTGCGCGGCAACCCTGTAATAAAGTCCATATTTATTTCCTCCCACATACAAGTAGGGGTACTAATGTCTTGAATAACACCTCCGGGTCTTTGATGCTCAAGTTTCACCTGTTGACAATTCGGACACTTAGCCACAAACTCTGCTATGTCCTTCTTCATGCCATTCCACCAATAAACTTCCCATAGGTCACAATATATTTTGGTGTCACCTGGATGTATAGAATATCTAGAACCATGAGCCTCGTGCAATATTTGATCTCTCAAATCATCAACACCCGGAACACATAGATGACCCTAATATCAAAGAACACCATCTCTCCCTTGGGAGAAGAACTCTACTTTCTGATTTTGAACCACCTCCTTCAGCTTTATGAAAATAGGATCCTCGCCTTGTCTAGCCTTGACTTCGGTCACCAAGGAAGATTTTGATCCATTCTGAACAATGACACCACCATCTGTCGAATCAACAAGACAAACTCCTGGTCGTGCAAGCCAATGCACATCTTTCACTAACTCCTTCCTCTCCTCATCCACATGGGACACACTCTCCATAGAAAGCCTGCTAAGAGCGTCGGCCACCACATTAGGCTTTCCAGGATGATAAAGGACACTCATATAATAATCTTTAAGAAGGTCCAACCACCTCCTTTGAAATAGATTTAGATCCTTCTGAGCAAACACGTGTTGTAGGCTTTTGTGGTCCATAACCACATCCACATGGACCCCGTACAGATAGTGTCTCCGAATCTTAAAGGAAAATATTACCACTGCCAACTCAAGGTCATGAGTCGAGTAGTTCTTTTCATGGACTTTTAGCTGCCTAGAAACATAGGCTATAACCTTACCTTTCTGCATTAATACACAACCAAGGCCGATCCTTTTGGCGTCACAATTTACCACAAATCCATTAGTACTGGTGCTGAGGTAAGTCGAGTCTTCAACTCTTGGAAGCTCTTCTCACAGCCTCTGACCATTGAAACTTCACTTTCTTCTAGGTCAACTTAGTCAATGGTGCTGCAATGGATGAAAACCCTTTAACAAATCTCCGGTAGTAACCAACTAAACCCAAGAAACTTCTAATATCTGAAGGACTAACTGGTCTAGGCTAATTCTTCACCGCTTCTATCTTTTGAGAGTCCACCTGTACACCCTCACTTAACACCAAATGACCCAAAAAATTATACCGAGTTTAACTAAAACTGACATTTGCTCAACTTAGCATACAATTGATGATCCTTAATAGTTTGTAGCACCACCCTCAAATGAGCGACATGCTCCTCCTTGCTTCAAGAGTATATGAGAATGTCATCTATGAACACAATCACATACATATCTAACTATGGATTGAACACCCTATTCATCAAATCCATAAAAGCTGTAGGAGCATTTTTTTAGTCCAAAAGACATAACTATAAACTCACAGTGACCATACCGACACCTGAAGGCGATCTTCAGAATGTTATTCTCTCTAACCCTGAGTTGATGATATTCGGATCTGAGATCTATCTTTGAGAAACACCTGGAATCCTGAAGTAGGTTAAACAAGTCATCAATTCTAGGGAGAGAGGATGCTTGTTCTTGACTGTGACCTTGTTCAACTACCGGTATCAGTGCACATCCGGAGGGAACCATTCTTCTTTTGAACAAAGAGAACTGGTGTACCCCATGGGGATTTGCTTGGTCTAATGAAACCCTTGTCTAAAAGATCCTTCAACTCCTTTAGCTCAACTGGAGCCATTCTGTAAGGAGGATTAGATATAGGCTACATATAGGGAAGTATCCTTCCACTCTAAAACTGGCTCACCCAGAAATCGGAACTCTACCGCATGAGTTCTACAATTTACTGAGGCATAGCATGCAAGTAACCAATCCATGCCAAAGATTACATCAAAATCTATCATGAATAGCTATACTAAATCTATTGATGTGACTTTCTGAAGGACTATGACAGGGCAATTTCTATATACCCGTCGAGTTATAATTAAATCACCAACTGGAGTAGAGAGTGAGAAGGGTCCTGATAGGATTTCGGGATTTACTCCGAAACTACTAGCAGCATAGGGTGTCACAAAAGATAAGGTTGCCCCTAGTTCTAACAAATCATATAAATCAAGGTGGAATACTTGTTAACATACCACTAACTACATCTGGAGAGGCCTCCTGCTCCTTACGTGATGCGAGTGCATAGAATCTATTCTGGTGTTGACCACCACCTGCACTAGTAAAGGATCCCTGTTGAGCTAAGAGTTCTAGTTGGGCTGCTGAACTAGTGGCTGGGTCTGGGCCTCTACCATGGCCCTGTTTAGCTGCCGGACAATCTCTAAGCATATGTCCGGGCTTCCCGCGCCGGAAACAAGCACCTGTACCTGCTAAGCATTGACCAATGTGCCTTTTTCCACACCTGTCACAAACAGGAATACTAGGCTCTGCAGATCTGCTGCCCTGACCTCGAGAGCCTGATGCTCGTCCCCTCTGATCGTGCATAGATATGGATGGCACACTCGCTGCTGATGGCACTGGGGCTGATGATCTCTGGTCAGATTGCTAACGGTGCCCACCACCAGGTCTTTGCTGGGACAATCCAAGGCTATTAGTCCTGGCCCTCTTGGCCTCTCTCACCTTCTCATTCGCTTGTACCGCCTCTATTTGCTTGGTTTACAAAACTATCCGTGAGAAATCAATGTCCTGATGAAGCATCATGGTCTGGCAATCTTTGACCAAATAGTCTGCTATCCCATGCATGAACCAACTCACTCGAGCCCTCTAGCCTGCCACCATCTCAGGTGCCTATTTAGATAGGCGGGTGAACTCTAAGGCACACTCCTGGACCGTCATGTTTTCCTGCATCCAATTCATAAATTCAACTGCTTTGGTTTCCCTCATCTCTTAGAGAAAGAACTAATCCAAAAACGTGGTATGGAACTCATCCCAACCAATAGGGCCCGCTCCAACTGCCCTACCATCCTTCCACTGTCTGAACCAGATATGTGTAACCCCTTTTAGTTGATAAAAGGCTAAGTCTGTGCACTCCTCCCCAATCACCCCCATGATCTGGGTGATTTTCTGAATCTCATCAATAAATTCGTGTGGATCCTCATCCACCTTCAATTCGAGAAACTCTGGATGGTTCATCCTAAGGAAGTCCCTAACTCGAGCCGCTGCCGCATTCCCATTCTAGGGAACATGCGCTATCGCCTTTTGGTTGACTTGGGCGGTCTATGCCCGTGCCAACATCTAGATGGCATCCCTAAACTCTGGATGGGACACCTGCTTGGGCACATGATCCTCGGGGACTGGTAGGGCTTGCTAGTGCCCATATCTGTTGCCATTCTCATAGCTATTTCTATTTCTATTTCTTCTTCCATTAACTTGGTGAGAAGGCATGATTCTGCAAATGCGTATAGCATGAGTTAAAAGGATAGAGAGACATTTCATCGGACGACATAAATCATAAAAGAAGGGAAGTCTCCTAAAACATTGCATAGCCTCTTCATCATAAGAGTTGCACACTTCATACACATGAAAAAGACTCCACTTAACGTGGCTTTCAGACACCCTAGGACATTTCAAAATCTAATTCTCTGATACCAAGTTTGTCACGATCCAAACATAGGCCCGGACCAAGACAACAAGGAACCTCGAGAGGCTCCAAGTCAACCCATGGCAAGATCATGACATCTAAGCTCAACATAATAATTCAAAATTCTAACATATAAAATAGTGGAAGTCTGAAAATCTAATCACATCGAATATCTAAATACATAAAAGTGATCTGAAAATGAAAACATACCATGTCTGATAAGTCTCTACATACTGACGACCTGATAGTACAAAACCCTAACTAACTCACTAAAGACTGAAACTCAAAATAATAAATACAAATGATAAAAAGATTCCTCGAAGGATGAAGACTCACCAACTCTAGCTGAGAGATGCTAACTCTGAGGATCTGGCTAATGGTGGGATTGAACCTGAATGTCCGAGCCTGTATCATGAAATGATACAACATAGTGTATGTGGTCAGTACATGTAATGTACTGAGTATGCAAGGTGAGTTAAACCATTAAGTAAGTAAAAATCAGAAATCATGCATATCATAAAACATTTTATCATAAGATTTTGAGAATAAAGCTTGCATGCTAATATCTAAAACATGACTTAAACATAACTGAATATCATAACTGAAATCATGAAGAATAATGGGAGACTCATTATATAACTGACATTAACACGATAGAGCTTACATGGTCCCAACTATTACACTCAGGTCGTCAAAGCCATCCAAAGCCTTGCCAAGGATAAGGGAGCTTCCATGATATCGATATCAAGCTGAAAGCCCCTTGGGGGCAGGGAAAGTTCATAAGGGAGGTTCCAAATAATCTGAACATACCTATGTTGGCATGTAGTTCTAAGGCACAAAGATTGAACCTTTAGCCTTCTCGGTGCTAGACACTACTCCCAAATCATGCATATGCTCTCCATCATTTTTCAACGAAGATGAACCATCATCTTTAACAAAGTTG
>JACEIK010009101.1:8070-22354 GCA_018107945.1 Datura stramonium
TATAATATCAGAAAATTAATGAATTAAAAATAAATGTAAAAATAAATAATTGAAATAATTATGTAATTTGAAATAATTATGCAAGAGTTGTGATAGTCAATTATTTAAAAAAATTATGAATGCAAGCCAAACATTTGCGTAAAAAGATAACTAAAAACATACATATATAAGCAACGTATGCGGGGCGTGGGGAGGTCAAAATTGGGTGTCAACAGAGAGCATATGCATGTTTTTAGAAGTAGTGTCTAGCACCGAGTAGGCTAGGGGTCAGTCAACCCTAAGCCTTAGAACTACGAGCTAACATAGGTATGTTCAAATTATCTGGGACCTCCTTCGTGAGCTTCCCCCTACCCCAAGGGGCCTTCATCTTGATAACGATATCATGGCAGCGTCTCTGGCCCTAAAAAAGTTTTAGACGACTCTAACCACTTGAGTGTAATAGTCGAGCCCACGTAAGCTGTATCGTGGTTATGCCGGTTATATAACGAGTCTCCCATTATTCCTCATATTTCAGTTATGCATGTTTATCAATCATGTTACATGTCTAAAGCAGGTTTGACCCAATGTTCAATCTTTACTTATGATATTCAGTTTTCAGCTTTGGGTCATTTGATTCAGTTTTGAAATTCATTTATGATCAAATCATGATTTCAGAAAAATAGCATGCCAGCCCTACTCTCATAATCTTATCTTGATTATGTGTTACATTATGTATGTTTAACGATTTTACTTACTTAAGTGTTTTTACTTACCTTTCATACTTGGTACATTCCATGTACTGACCGAATAGTCTTTGTTGTATCTTTCCATGATATAGGCCCCAGTACTCAGAATCAGTCTCGTCCTTAGCCATCCTTTCAGAGTTAGCATCCCACATCTGTTGGTGAGTCCTCATCCCCCAAGGACCATGCTTTATCAGTTTTCTTTATGTATTCAGTATCATATTAGAGAGTTAGTTGGGGTTTTGTCCCATCAACTCATTAGTATTAGAGACTTTTCAGACATAGAATGTAATCAACTTCAGATTCGTGTGTATTTATAATGTTATCGTTATTTCAGACTTCCTCTAAGTTTTATCATATGGATCTTCATTTTTTATGATTGGGTTAGACGTTATGTTTATTCTATGAGTCGACTTGGAGTTCTCGGGGGTTCCTTGTTCCGTGTCTCGATCCGAGCCTATGTTTGGGTCATGAAAAACTTGGTATCAAAGCATTAGGTTTTGAAGTTTCCTATGATTTCTGAGAGCTGTGTTAAGTAGAGTCCTTTTCATTGGTGTGAAGCGTGCCACACTTATGATGAAGAGGCTACAAAACGTTTAGAAAATATTCCCTTCTTTCATGATGTATGTCGTGTGATGAAATGTATCTCTATCCTTATAACTCATTCTATATGCGTTTGCAGAAACCATGCCTCCCCACAGAGTGAACGGTAGGAGAAATAGAAACGGTAATGGCCATCAGGATGGCGACGTTGACGGGCACCAGTAAGCCCCACTAGTTCATGAGAAGCATGCACCAGAGCCAGCTGCCCATGTTGAATTCAGGGTAGCCATTCAGATGCTAGCACAGGCTTTGACTGCCTAGGTCAACCAATAGGTAGTGGCGCATTTCCCTCATAACGGGAATGCGGTGGTGGCTAGAGTCAGATACTTCTTGAGGATGAACCCTTCGGAGTTCACGGGGTCAAGGGTGGACGAGGATCCACATGAGATCATAGAAGAGATTCTGAAGGTCACCCAGGTCATGAGGGTGACTAATGGAGAGTGCATTGACTTAGCCTCTTATCAGCTAAAAGGGGTTGCACATATATGGTTCAAAGCAGTAGAAGGATAGTAGTGCGGCGAGAGAAGGCCTTATCAATTGGAATGAGTTTCATGTTACTTTTCTAGATCGGTTCTTCCCTCGTGAGATGAAGGAGCTGAAACCGGCCGAGTTTTTGAATCTAAAGCAGGGTAACATGATAGTTCAGGAGTATTCCTTGGAGTTCACCCGCAAGTCTAAGTATGCACCAGAGCTTATGGTGGATCAGAGGGCTCGAGTGAGCCGGTTTGTACATTGAGCGGCGATCTACCTGGATAAGGATTACATGACTTCCATGCTTCATCAGGATATGGATTACCCTCGGATAGGGAGGCGGCGTATCAGAGAGAGGGAGAGGCCAAGAGGGCCAGGATAGATAATTATGGGTTCTCGCAGCAGAGGATAAGTGGTGGGCACCGTCAGTAGTCCCTCCTGAGATCATCAGCCCCAACATCTTTATCCATGAGTGTGCCATCCAGACCTAGGCACGATCAGAGGAGACGAGCATCAGGCTCCAGGGGTCAAAGCAGCGGGCTCGCAGATTTCAGTACTCCAGTTTGTGATTGGTGTGGCCGGAGGCACACGGGTCAATGTTTGGCAGGCACAGGTGCTAACTTCGGGTGTGGGAAGCCCGGACACATACTTAGAGACTGCCCAGTAGCTAGACAGGGCCACAATAGGGGCGGAGGCCCAGCTTCTAGTTTAACAACTCCACCAGCACACTATCTCAGCAGGGCGTATCTACTACTGCAGGTGGTGGGCAACACTAGAACAGATTCTATGCCTTAGAATCCCTCCAGGAGTAGGAGGACTCCCCAAATGTGATTACTGGTATGTTATGCGTTTTCCACTTTGATGTTATGCTTTGTTAGACCTAGGGGATAATTTGTCCTTCGTTACACCCTATGTTGCTAGTAGCTTCGGAGTCAGTCCTGAAATCTTATCAGAACCCTTCTCAGTCTCTACTCCAGTTGGTGATTCAGTTATAGCTTAATGAGTGTATAAAAATTGCCCGGTATCAGTCTGTCATGCCCCACCTTGGGAGGCATGACTGGAACCTAATGCCATACTGGAATTTGGGGTGACATGGCTAGGCATAGGCACCTCTGGTGCCTACCAGCTACTCAAAATCAAGAAAACAAACGGCTATATGTCGGCTGTAAACATAGTATCGGACCGACAAGGCCATGCAACACCTGTTAGAGAAAAAAACTAACCCAACCAACATATCCTTAATAGGGATCCTATGCGGGCCGACAAGACCATCATGTTGTCTAGTTATTCTAGAAATGAAAATAGACAGTTATACTAGGCCTCACATGGACAACACATAAAATAAGATATACATAGGCCCCACACGGCCAATGACAACCAACTAACTGAAAACTGAAGTCTGCAAGCCTCTGAGAATAGAAATAATGGTTGGGACAGGGCTCGGGCCTACCCAAATTCTATATCAAAGAAAGACTGTAATCTCTACAACTTGGCAACTCAGAATGAAAGGGCCAAACTGCTGTCTCTGAACAGTTGCTGATGGAGATCCTGAACTCTGTCTGTCTAAACCTACAGGCAAGTAATACAGCGCCCCATAGTTAGGCATCAGTACAATGTGAACTGAATATGTAAGGCAGTAATAAAAAACTAAATAGAAGCTGTTAAAGACTGAAAGTAAGTAGAAAGAAGGGGCGGAAGCATTAACCTATAAGCTTGCTTATTCATAACCTGCACCCAGTAAAACACTACATGTTTATGAGCTAAGACTGTACAATTACATATTAATAAGCTATGACTAAAAGGAAGGAATACAAATAAGAATCTAACCTGGCCCCCATAAGCCCTGAAGGTACAAGCAACACAGAAATAACCTACCGGGCCCTCCATAAGCCCTGGAAAGCACAATCCGATCTATATACCCCTATCCGGGTTCCTATGACTCTACTGGTTCTACAACTAACTTACCTTTTCCCTGGATCTGCAACTGAACCCACTTGGCTCCTGTAGCTGTTTCTGAATCTAGTGGACTCCTGTAACTGCATCCTGGGCACCAGGCTCGACGAGGGTAAGTGATGCCTATACGACATAAAATAATAGTCCAGCCATGGAATGGACTGTAATATGGACCTTGGGCCTCTACATAGTCCCTTGGGACAACATCTGGCTCCTTGGAGCGATCTATATAGCCCCATAGGCAACGACATAGCTAGTAACCTTGAGGCTGGTCAACGGAAGGCTATCCTCGGTGGGGTCAATCCTAACCGATATACTGGATCATAGTCTCAACCTAGCCACTCAGAAGGCATATCTGGATATTAAGGCCTAATAAAATTGCTACTCGCCCCTAGAATAATCTGCATAGCAGCTAAAAGGCACACCCCGTGTGCCTATATCTTATCAGAGAATCCTGATAGTGATCATAATCTCTAATGGTCTGGACCGAATAGGGTGAGATATCGAGTGGCCCAAGGATACTCTAAATGTCATGATAGGATAGTGGTAGCTCATAAGCGAATGATAATGTTGTGAACAATCAACTGCCTAATTCCTTTACTTAGGACAACTATAGGGCTACAACTTAATCGAACATGCTCCTGAACAGTCAGCCCCTAACCTTCCTCAGACGGTTTGCTATAATTCCTAGCCTAATGGTAATACTGTTGTACTATGATTCTAGTCCCTAAGGCACTAACTTGGTCTATTCAGATTCCATATAACTTCTCTAGGCGATCCCTAATTTCATAGGTAGGTTTACTTGTCCTAGCCACACGCGCAACCTATATTTGAGTATCTATAAGAGCGGGCTGGGGCATTGGCCCCGCATTTCACTACTGATAAGATTCCCTCCTTAGGGTATTCACATGTCCATCTAACTCATATGACTAGAGTGGCCTCCTGGCGACCCGTAGGTGTTACACTAAGTCAACTGTAGTTAATAACCTCTAGCAAAGTTTAACTATATAATAGGTCATCACCTTCCCCACCGGCAACCTTGGTGCTGCTAACTCTAGGGTAGGACTATCTTATTCAAATTTTGGATCTGAAGGCACTAAGGTATTCCAACGGACTCTGAGTGAGCGTCACTATCTATCTAGGTGTCAAACTACAAGTTATATCACCCGTCTACGCCCTTTGCTATCCAATTTACTGAAACAGACCCAAGAGTTAACCCTAAGTTTCTAAGGCTTGGCATGGAGGCAACACGCCAGAATCCTACTACATAATGAACAGAAGTACAGAGGGCTTACTATAACACTTCTAGTGTGTCACACCTAACATGCTCTTTCCAAACAAGGGATACTGTAATCTATTCTCAATACGTCTTCTAACAGCTAAGACAACATATGTAAGCATTATTTACAGGCAGCGGCTAATACAACATATGGGATTGTTATCTACGTTCAAAAGCATAAGTCGTATCATTATACGATGAGAATATCTTGTCGAAGGAATAAGCCATAACATACCTCCAATGCCGATTTTGTTCACCCGAACAGTTTCCAACCTGGAGCTAGCACTTCCACTCACTTGCAGCCCTTGTGCTGAGAGAACAAAGTTATTTCAATAGTAGGAGTCGGCACACAACGATATCTTTTGATATTAATATCAACTATAATTCAACACTATTTAACTCGACCGAAAACCAATAATTTCTCGAGAGTTCAGAAGGGAGAAATGCTTACCTAATGCCTGTGGCCGTTTAGGATTCAATTTGAAGTGATTCGTACAACCTTTACTCAGTAGGGTTCCAGTACTCCAAGAGAATTAAGAAATAACTCCGCAAAGGATGATCCTTGTAGTCCTAGAACTTGTTATGTAAGGTGAATTTGCATTTGAACGGAGTTTAGCGGCATAACTTGATGAAAATTAGACGAAAACCCACGTTGCTCTCTATTTTGGCCGAGGAAAAATATTGAGAATGATTTCAAATCGTCAAGAAGGGACTTTATATAATAATAGGGTGGTGGCAAGGGGGCACGGCGTGCCACCCTTAGCACCAAAACACAGGCGTGACACGCCGCCTAATGCACTGAGGAAGGGGCATGGCATGCTAATCCTTGCGCCGAGGGTGTGGCACGACTCAGCGCCTAGGGCGCCCTGCCTCCTGCTCGCATAATTCCATACTCGTCCATTCATTTCCCAAGCCTTTTTTCGTGTGCGTTGTACTGTAAAACTCTCAACATACGTACGCACGTGTTCGTCACATGATAGAAACTTATGAGGTGTAAAATCATCCCTCCCTTAGGAACATTCTTCCTCGAATGTTATCTGCAATCTTGAGAGACTCAATTTCTTGAACTATTGTTAGAAAAATTTCCGCAGAGTCTCATTACTAATAGGCAGGAATACAAACAAGAACCTAACCTGGCCCCCATAAGCCTCGAAGGTATAAGCAACACAAAAATAACCTACTGAGGCCCCCATAAGCCCTGGAAAGCACAATCCAATCTATATATCCCTATGTAGGTTCCTATGACTCTACTAGTGCTATAGCCAACCTACTTGTCCACTGGGTCTGCAACTGAACCACTTGACTCCTGTAGCTGTGTCGGAGTTCGGTGGACTCCTGTAACTACACCCTGGGCACCAATCTCGACAAGGGTCAGTAATGATGATGTAGCAAAAAATAATAGTCCAGCCATGGAATGGACTATAATATGGCCCTTGGGCCTGTACATAGTCCCTTGGGACAACATCTGGCTCCTTGGAGCGATCTATATAGCCTTGTAGGCAACGAAAAAGCTAGTAACCCTGAGGCTGGTCAATAGAAGGCTATCCTAGGTGGGGTCAATCCCAACCAATATACTACATCATAGTCTCAACCTAGCCAGTGGGGTCAATCCCAACTGATATACTACATCATAGTCTCAACCTAGCCACTTAGAAGGCGTATCTAGATCTTAAGGCCTAACACAACTGCTACTCGCCCCTCGAATAATCTGCATAGCTGCTAACAGGCGCACCCCATGTGCCTATATCTGATCAGAGGATCCTGATAGTGATTATAATATCTAATAGTCTGGACCGAATAGGGTGAGATCTAGAGTGGCCTAACGATACTCTGAATGTCATCCTAGGATATTGGCAGCTCATAAGAGAATCGTAATGTCGCAAACGATCAACTACCTAATTCCTTTACTTAGGACAACTATAGGGCTTCCACTTAATCGGAAAATGTCACGACCCAAATGGAGGCCCGAATCACAACATGGGATAAGGAGCCCCGAGAGACCTCAAGTCGACCCATGGCATACGCATACATCTACTAAATCAATAACACTGAATAAATTGACAAGATAATCATAGAGGAAGTCTAGATTTAACTTAACATCAGAATACACAATCTGAAGCTGAATACAACCATATGTCTGAAAAGCCTCTAAACATGAAGAGTTGATGGGACAAGACCCCAACTAACTAACCCAAATTGAAACTGAAAAAATACATAGAGAATGTCTGAATAAGTCTAGTCCTCGGGGGATGAGGACTCACCAACAACGTAAGATGCTAGCTTTGAAGACTGACTATGAACAGGGCTGAGCCTGAGAGTTGGGTCTTGTATCAGGAAATGATACAGCATAGAGTATGCGATCAGTACGTGGAATGTACCAAGTATGCAAGGTAAGTAAAATTGCCTAAATTAGTAAATCACTTTAAAACATGCATAATATAAAACATAAACATTAAGAATGTGAGAGTAGGGCTTGTATGCATTCTTTCTGAAATCATGATTTCATCATAGCATAACATAACATCATAATTGATTAGATTGACTCAAAGCTTAAATCAGGTAGTCATGAGTAATATTTGAACATTGAGGCAAACCTGCTTTAGAACATATATATATATATATATATAGAAACCTCATTAATGATAAACATGCATAACTTAAATCATGAGGAACAACGGGAGACTCATCTTTTTACCGACATACCACGATAGAGCTTACGTGGTCCCAACTATCACACTCAAGTGGGTAGAGCCTTCCAAAGCCTTGCAAGGATAGGGATGATACCATGATATCATATGAAATCATGCATATGAGAAGCTTTAACTCAAAACATACAACAAGTTGAAAGATAATTGGGAGTCTTCGCTCCAAAATCATGTGGTAAGCTTAATTTGGGAAATCATAATTCATACTTTAAACATGTGGGCATTGCCCAAAGTTTTATCATGCTTGAAAATACTTAATTCACATCGAAACCATGATTATAAACATGGGTAGCTTGAAAATATTCTTTTCATTATATTATCTCATCATAATAATACATTCATCTCAAATCTCTTCTTTCATGAACTTTCCATCAATGGGCTTTTTAATTCATAAAACATGACACATGCTTTTCAATTGAAAATAATATAAAACCTTCCCATGCTTCATAATTCGATAGGATAAACATATTTAAATTATACCCATGTAGAGAATTTAAGAAATTCATGCATTGGGTTAAAACCCCATAGATTAGACATAGAAGTCTCATGATTTAGAGAGGGATTGAGTATGGGTGTGAAGGATTTCACCCATTCATAACCCTACATACCTGTTGGTAGCTGATTCTTACACTTCTTTAAATGCCCAATAGGAATTGAAGAAAAATTGAAGAACACTAAGCTTGATAACCTTCTCTCACCTTCTACCATGCATGCATGAATGAATATGGCCTAAAATGAACTTAACCTCTTTAAAAGTCATCATTCATAACTCAAAATGACGTAGTTTAGGCCTTTGGAACTTTGGAATTACGGAAAAGCCCTTACTAAAATCACAGAAAATAATTGCCAGCTGGTCCCAATGAGGGACCTAACAACTCGTCATCAAGGGACACGACTCGTGGAGTCGTCCATAAGGTACATTGCTTATTTCAGGTTTTCAGGGCTCCTCACAGGTTACTTAACGATCTGTTACAGGTGACCACGGCTCATGGTCACCACCCGTCATGTACACTGCCTCAATACCAATAAAATTCTTCAACTAGATGACCATGACCCTCCCCACGAATCGTGGTGACTGACCACGACTTGTGGGGTCCTTCCGTTAGGTACACTACCCTCTTCCTTCTCTTTTCTTACTCACCCCACCCCACGACTAACCTAACGAATTGTGGGGCCTAACCACGACTTGTGGTCACGTCCATGGGGATCCCAAATTCTCAAATTTCAAACTCATCCCCTGGCCTCCCCACGAGTCACATCACGACTCGTGGGCTGCTCTCACGCGTCACCTCATGACCTGTCCTATTGCTTGGTGCCAGATTTTAACTTTTTTCCATTTCAACTCTTGAGTCTGATCTTTGGGATTTAGGGGTATAACAATATCTCCACTTTGGGAACATTCGTCCTCGAATGTTGGAAAACATACATAAAAGTAGAGAAATGAAATCATCATATTCAAATACTGATCGTTTAAGCGGAAAACTGACGGAATGACTATCTCCGATTCAAACTACATAGCTGAACTGATTTCACGAATCATACATACATCCATGTACATAAAAGAAACTTGGGCACATGAACTGAACATAAAAACTAAATATGGTTTGAGGGTAAAACTGATACCTCAAGCTGGAACTAAGTCGTTAGAGAATAAATGTGGGTATCTAGCCATCATATCCACTTCGGCTTCTCATGTAGCTCCCTCAACATGTTGATTCCTCCATAACACTTTAGTTGAAGCTACTTCTTTGTTCCTTAGCTTTCAAACTGAAGATCCAATATTTCTATGGGAGCCTCCTCAAAACTGAGGCTGCCTTTCACACCAACACTGTACACCGAGACAACTAGATCTGGATCACCTGAACACTTCTTTAAAGAGATACATGGAATACAAGATGTACAG
Organism: Datura stramonium; assembly: GCA_018107945.1. Taxonomy (NCBI): domain Eukaryota; kingdom Viridiplantae; phylum Streptophyta; class Magnoliopsida; order Solanales; family Solanaceae; genus Datura; species Datura stramonium. Next base: position 17,707 of record JACEIK010009101.1, read on the forward strand.
AAGCTAATTCTGAGGGAAACTCCAATTCATAAGCCACCTTTCCAACACGTCTCACAATCCGGTACGGGCTGACATAGCAGGGACTAAGTTTCCCCTTCTTTCTGAACCTCATCACAAAATACCCAATCATCAACTTCAAATTATAATTCCCTTCTCCTAACATCCGCATAGGACTTTTGACGACTCTAAGCAGTTTTCAATTTGTCCCTTATCAACCGAACCTTCTCTATAGCCTCATGAACAAAATCTGGTCCTATCATTGCCACCTCACCAACCTCAAACCAACCAATGGACAATCTACACCTCCGCCCATAGAGGGCCTCGAACGGTGCCATCTAGACACTAGAATGATAGCGGTTATTGTATGAAAACTCGATAAGTGCAAAATGTTCATCCCAGCTACCTATAAAGTCAAACACGCATGCTCTCAACATTTCCTCGAGAATTTGGATTGCCGTTCCTCTTGACCATCCGTTTATGGGTGAAACGCAGTGCTAAGCTTAACTTGAGTGCCATGTCCCTTTTGAAAAAACTTCCAATACTAAGAGGTAAATTGGGTACCTCTTAGTGATATGATGGACAAGGGCACTTCATGCAATCGAACTAGCTCCCAAATATATAGTTTGGCATAATCCTCCACCAAATCCGTGGTTTTAACTGGTAGAAAAGTAGCAGCCTTGGTCAACCTATCTACCACCACCCAAATGGAGTCATATTGTCGACGAGTGCAAGGAAACCTTGTGATGAAGTCCATGTTGATTTCTTCCCACTTCCAAGTAGGAATACTGATATCCGGAAGCACGCCTCCTGGTCTCTGATGCTCAACCTTTACTTGTTGACAGTTCGAACACCTAGCTACGAACTTCGAATGTCCTTCTTCATGCCATTCCACCAATAAATGTCCCATAAGTCAAGGTACATCTTGGTGGCATCTGGATAGATTGAATACCTGGATCCATGAGCCTCGTGCAATATCTAGCGCCTCAAATTGTCAACATCTGGAACAAATAGGTGACCCTGGTACCGAAGCACACCATATCCCCCTTTGGAGAAGACCTCCGCCTTCTGATTTTGAACGGCTTCCTTTAACTTTACCAAAATCAGGTCCTAATCTTGCCTAGCTTTTACATCAGTCACCAAGGACGATTCTGATCTGTTCTGAACCACAACACCTCTATCGATTGAGTCGACCAACCTAACTCCCAACCTTGTGAGTCGATGCACATCCTTCACCAGCTCCATCTCCCCCTCATCCACATGGGACACACTCACCATAGATAGTCTACTAAGTGCATCTGATACTAAATTGGTCTTACCCGGATGGTAAAGGACACTCATATCATAGTCCTTGAGTAACTCTAACCACCTCTTTTGCTAAAGATTAAGATCTTTCTGTGTAAACACATATTATAAACTCTTATGATACAAACACATCCATGTGGACCTCATACAAATAATGTCGTCATATCTTTAATGTGAATACCACCGTGGCCAATTCAAGATCATGGGCTGAGTAATTCTTCTCATGAACCTTCAGCTGTCTAGAGGCATATGCTATAACTTTCCCATGTTGCATCAATACACACCCATGTCCGATCATTGAAGCATCACAATACACCACGAACCCATTGGTACCCTCGGGTAGGGTTAACACCGGTGCTAAAGTAAGTCGAGTCTTCAACTCTTGGAAGCTCTTCTCACAAGCCTCCGACCATTGGAATTTCACCTTATTCTAGGTCAATTTAGTCAAAGGTGCTGCAATAGATGAGAATCCCTCAACAAATCTCCGATAATAGTTGGCTAAACCCAAGAAGCTCTGAATATCTGAAGGATTCACTGGTCTAGGCCAATTCTTTACCGCTTTTATTTTTTGAGAATCCACCTTTATGCCCTCACTTGATACCACATGTCCCAAAAACACCACTGAGTTCAACCATAACTCACACTTACTGAATTTGGCATATAATTGATAATCCTTGAGAATCTGAAGCACTATTGTCAAATGAGCAGCATGCTCCTCCTTGCTCCAAGAGTATATCAGGATGTCATCAATAAACACAACCACGAACATATCCAAGTATGGCTTGGACGCGATGTCCATCAAGTCCATAAAAGCTGTAGAAGCATTCATTAGTCCAAAATACATAACTACAAACTCATAATGACCATACCGCATCCTGAAGGCTATCTTCGGGATGTCGCTCTCCCGAACTCTGAGCTGATGATACCCAAATCTGAGATCTATCTTTGAGAAACACTTGGAACCCTGATGTTGGTCGAATAAATCATCAATCCTGGGTAAAGGATACATTTTCTTGATGGTAACCTTGTTCAATTGCTGATAATCAATACATATACGAAGAGAATCATCCTTCTTTTAGACAAATAGAACTGGTGAACCCATGGGGACTTTCTCTGTCTAATTAAACCCTTATCTAATAGGTCCTTCAACTGTTCTTTTAACTCCTTTATCTCGGCTGGAGCCATTTTGTAAGGAGGAATAGGTATAGGCTACGTGTCGAGAAAAGGTAAATACCAAAATCAATCTCCCGCTCGGGAGGGATTCCCAGCAAATCATCTGGGAAGAGTTTCAGATACTCACATACTATTGGGAAAGACTGGATAGTCGGGGTCTCAGATGTTTTAACATCCTTAACCCTAACTAGATGGTACACACATCGTTTAGAGATCATTTTTCTGGCCTTAAGGTAAGAAATGAAATGACCTATAGGCACAGCTGAACTACTCTTCAATTCTAAGACTGGTTCACCTGGAAATCTAAACTCTATTGCCTGGGTTCCACAATTAACTGAGAAATAACATGAAAATAGCTAATCCATCCTAAGAATAACATCAAAATCGGTCATGGCTAACTCTATCAAATCTGCTGAGGTGTATTTCTGAAGGACTGAGACCGGGCAACCTCTAAATACCCGTCTAGCTATAACTAAATCACCTAGTGGAGTAGGGACTGAGAAGGGTTCTGACAAGACTTCGGGACTGGCTCCAAAGCTACTGGCCACATAAGGTGTCACAAAAGACAAGGTAGCCCCCGGATCTAGCAAAGCATTAACATCAATATGGAAAACTTATAACATACCAGTGACTATATTTGGGGAGACCTCCTACTCCTAGTGGGATGCTAAGGCATAGAATCTGTTTTGGCGCTGACCGCCACCTGTGCTAGTAGATACCCCCTGATGTGCTGAGCGTACGGGTGGTGCTGTGGAACTACAAGCTGGGCCTTGGCCCCCATCATGATCCTACCTCACTGCTGAGCAATCTCTGAGCATGTGTTCAATCTTCCCACACCTTAAATAAGCACCTGTACCTGCTAAACACTAACCCGTGTGACCTCGGCCACACCTGCGGTAAGCTGGAATACTAGAATCTACGGGTTTGTTGCTCTGAACCCTAGAGCCTGATGCTCGCCCTCTATGATTGTGCCTAGGCCTGGATGGCACACTCGATGCTGAAGATGCTGGGGCTAAGGATCTTTGGTGGGTCTATTGTCGGTGCCCACCTCCTGACCTCGGCTATGAGAATCTGCGGTCATCGGTCCTAGCCCTCTTGGCCTCCCTCTCTCTCAGATGTGTCACCTCCATTTGTTGGGCGTACATGACTATTCGAGGGAAATCCATATCTTTATGTATCATAGCAGTCCTACAATCCTTATCCAAATAGCCTGCTACACCATGAACGAATCCACTCACCCGCGCCCTCTGATCAGCACTAACTTTGAGGCGTACTTCGATAGGCGGGTGAACTCAAGGGAATACTCTTGCACCGTCATCCTCCCTTACTTCAGATTTACGAACTCAGCTGCCTTCAGCTCCCTCATCTCAAGAGGGAAGAACCGACCTAAGAATGCAATATTGAACTCTTCCCAAGTGACAGGACCTGCTCCAGCGGCCCTACTATCTTTCCATTGGCGAAACCAGATGTGTGCAACCCCTTTAACTGGTAGGAGGCCAGCTCCACACACTCAACTCCATTCACCCTCATGACTTGGTGATCTTCACAATCTCATCTATGAACTCATGCGGGTCCTCATATATTTTTGACCTGATGAACTCTGGCGGGTTCATCCTCTAGAAATCTCTGACTCGAGTTTCCACTGCATTGCCATTTTATAGAATATGCGCAACTGCCTGCTAATTAACCTGAGCGGTCAAGGCCTTTGTGAGCATCTAAATAGCTTCCCGCAACTCAACATGGGCAACCGGCTCCGATGCCTGGTGCTCCTGAACAGGTGGGGCCTGCTGGTGCCCATTTTTATTTTAATCCTCGTGGCCTTCTCCAATCCCATTCCTTATACCATTTACTCTTTGGGGATCCATGATTCTGCAATCGTGAATAGCACAAATTAGAGGGATAGGGAGACTTTTCATCACACGACATAGATCATGAAAATAGGGAACATTTCCTAAATGTTTCGTAGCCTCTTCTTCATAAGTGTGGCGTGCTTCACACCCATGAAAAATACTCCACTTAACACGGTTTTCAGAAACCCTAGGATACTTCAAACCTATTTCTCTAATACCAAGTTTGTTGATGAGCCCGCAAGTGTACGGGTCGTACAAGTAATACAGTGGCTCTTTTTAAGAACCGGAATGTCGAACCCACAGGAATAGGAATACGGGGTGAA
>JACEIK010009101.1:31743-51953 GCA_018107945.1 Datura stramonium
CACTTCCGTACAATTTACATGAGAATGTACACACATTATTAGACAAACAAGACAAAAGTTATACATTTGAGTATCGATTTGGCATATAAATATGCCCCTTTTCATTTGTCACGACCCCAACGGAGGCCCGGATCACAACATGGGACAAAGAGCCCCGAGAGACCCCAAGTCGACTCATGGCATACACATACATCTAACTCAATCAATGATACTGAATAAATCAACCAGATAATCATAGCGGAAGTCTAGATTTAACTTAACATCAGAATACACAATCTGAAGCTAAATACAATCATATGTTTGAGCCTCTAAACATGACGAGTTGATGGGATAAGACCCCAACTAACTCAACCAAACTGAAACAAAATCACGTGGAGAAAATTTGAATAAGTATAGTCCTCGGTGGATGAGGACTCACCAAAAACATAAGATGCTAGCTCTAAAGACTGACTATCAATAGGGTTGAGCCTCAGAGTCGGGTACTGTATCATGAAACGATACAACATAGAGTATGCGGTCAGTACATGGAATATACCGAGTATGCAAGGTAAATAAAACCGCTTAAATAAGTTAATCACTTTAAAACATGGATAATGTAAAACATAAAAATTAAGAATCTAAGAGTAGGGCTTGCATGCATTCTTTCTGAAATCACGATCTCATCATAGCATAACATAACACCATAACTGATTAGATTGACTTAAAGCTGAAATATGGTAGTCATGAGTAAAATCTGAACATTGAGTCAAACCTTCTTTAGAATATATATAGATATACAAACCTCATGAATGATAACCATGCATAACTGAAATTATGAGGAACAATGGGAGGCTCGTCTTTTGACCTACATACCACGATAGAGCTTACGTGGTCCCAACTATCACACTCAAGTGGGTAGAGTCGTCCAAAACCTTGACAGGGCTAGGGACGATACTATGACATCGATATCAAGCTTGTGGGCCAATAGGGCCGGTGATAGCTCACAAGAGAGGTCCCAAATCAGAATATATAAGTATAAACCTACATTGGCGCATATTTCTAAGGCATACGGTAATCGACCATTAGCCTACTTGGTGCTAGACAGTACTCCCCAAAACATGCATATGCTCTACGTCATTTTTAAATTAAGCTCAACATCGTCTATTGACGAAGCTCAATCATCAAATACATCTCAGGTATGAAATCATGCATATGAGAAGCTTTAACTCAAAACATACAACAAGTTGAAAGATAATTGGGAGTCTTCGCTCCAAAACCATGTGGTAAGCTTAATTCGGAAAATCATAATTCATACTTTAAACATGTGGGAATTGACCAAAGCTTTATCATGCTTGAAAATACTCAATTCACATCAAAAACATGATTATAAACATGGGTAGCTTGAAACATGCTTTTCATCATATTAACTTATCATAATCATACATTCATCTTAAATCTCTTCTTTCATGAACTTTCCATAAATGGGCTTTTTAATTCATAAAACTTGAAACATGCTTTTCAATTGAAAACAATATAAAACCTGCCATGCTTCATAATTCAATAGTAGAAACATATTTAAATCATACCCATGTAGAGAATTTAGGAACATGCATTGGGTTAAAACCCCATAGATTAGATATAGAAGTCTCATGATTTAGAGAGGGATTAGGCATGGTATGAAAGAATTCACCCATTCATAACTCTACATACATGTTGGTAGCTGATTCTTAGACTTCTTTAAATGCCCAATAGGAATTGAAGAGAAATTGAAGAACACTAAGCTTGATCACCCTCTCACACCTTCTACCTTGCATGCATGAATGAATATGGACTAAAATGAACTTAACCCCTTTAAAAGTCATCATTCATAACTCAAAACGACGTAGTTTAGGCCTTAGGAACTTATGAATTACGGAAAAGCCCTTTCTAAAATCATAAAAATAACTGCCAACTGGTCCCAACGAGGGACCTAATGACTCATCATCAAGGGCCACTACTCATGGAGTCATTCATCAGGTACACTTCTTATCAGGTCATCAGGGATCCTTACGGGTGACTTAACCATCCATTATAGATGACCACTACTCGTGGTCACCACCTGTCATGTACACTGCCTCAATACTAAAAAAATTCTTCAACTAGCTGATCATGACCCTCCCCACGACTCTTGGGCTCCTTTCGTTAGGTACACTACCCTCTTCCTTCTCTTTTCTTACTCCACCCACCCCACGACTGAACTAAGAAGTCATGGGGCCTGACCATGACTCGTGATCACGTCCATGGGGATCCCAAATTCTAAAATTTCAAACTCATCCCCTGGCCTCCCCATGAGTCACATCAAAACTCGTGGGCTACTCTCATGGGTCACCTCACGACCCGTCCTGATGCCTGGTGCCAAATTTTAACTTTTCTCTATTTCAACTTTGGGGTCTGATCTTTGGGCTTCCAAGGTATAACAGACATGCTCCTAAGCAGTCAGCCCCTAACCTTCCTCAGGCAGTTTGCTATAATTCCTATCCTGAAGGTAATCTTGTGCTACTATGATTCTAGTCCCTAGGACACCAACTTGGTCTATTCAGATTCCATATAACTTCTCTAGGTGATCCCTAACCTCGTAGGTAGGTTTACTTGGTCCTAGCTACACGCAGCAACCTATATCTGAGTATCTATATGAGCAGGCTGGGGCATTGTCCCTGTATTTAACTACTGATAAGATTCCATCCTTAGGGTATTCATGGGTCTATCTTACTCGTATGACTAGTGTGACCTCCAGGAAACCCGTAGGTGTGACACTAAGTAGACTGCAGCTAATAACCTCTAGTAGTGTCTTACTATATAATAGGTCATCACCTTCCCCACTGGCAACCTTGGTGCTGATGACTCTAGGGTAGGACTATCTTATTCAAATTCTACCCCTGAAGGCGCTAAGGTATGACAACGGTCTCTATGCGAGCGTCACTGTATATCCAGGCGTCAAACTGCAAGTTATATCACCCGTCTACACCCTTTGCTGTCTAATTTACAGAAACATACCCGAAAGTTAACCCTAAGTTTCTAAGGCCTTGGCATGGAGGAAACACGCCAGAATCCTACTACACAGTGAACATAAGGATAGATGGCTTACTATAACACTTCTAGTGTGTCACACCTAACCTACTCTTTCTTGACGAGGGATACTTTAATCTATTCTCAATACGTGTTCTAACAGCTAACAAAATACATATATATAAGAAGCAGCTAATACAACACATGGGATTGTTATCTACATTCAAAAGCATAAGTCGTATCATTATACGACGAGAATAACTTGCCGAAGGAATTAGCCTTAACATACCTCGAATGCCGACTTTTGTTTACCTGAATAGTTTCCAACCTGGATCTAGCACTTCCACTCACTTGCAGCCCTTACGCTGAGAGAACAAAGTTATTTCAATAGTAGGAGTCAGCACACAATGATATCTTTAGATATTAATATCAACTAATTCAATTTTGTTTAACTCGCTGAAAACCAGTAATTTCTCGAGTGTTCAGAAGGGAGAAATGCTTACCTAATTCTTGTGGCCATTTAGGATTTAATTTGAAGTGATTCAGGAAACATTTACTCGATGGGGTTCCAGTACTCCGAGTGAATATTTTAAGAAATAACTCCGCAGGGATGATCCTCGTTGGGTTAGAACTTGTTATCCAAGGTGAATTTGCATTTGAATGGAGTTTAGCAGCATAACTTGACAAAAATTAGACGAAAACCAACATTGCTCTCTATTTTGGCCGAGGAAAAATGTTGAGAATGATTTCAAATCTTCAAGAAGGGACTTTATATAATAATATGGCGGTGACAGGGGGCGTGGCACACTGCCCGTAGCACCAAAACACGGACGCGATGCGCCACCCAATGCTTTGAGGAAGGGGCACAATGTGCCGGCCCTTGCGTCGATGGTGTGGTGCGACGCAGCACTTGGGGCACCCTACCTCAGTCTTCGGCCTCCTTCTCACACAATTCTATACTGATCCATTCATTTCCCGAGCCTTTTTCTGTGTGCATCGTACTCTAAAACTCTCAACATACGTGCGCATGCGTTCTTCACATGATAGAAACTTATGGGGTGTAACACAGTCCCTCAGAAAATCACCTTAGTTGATCTGGTAGAGTTATCCATGATCGATTTTGATGTTATTCTCGAATGGATTGGCTATTTGCATGTCATTTTTTAGTTAATTTTAGGACCCGTGCAGTAGAGTTCCAATTTTCGGGTAAGCCAAACTTATAAAGGAAGGGTAGTTCAGTTTTGCCTATAGGTCATTACATTTCCTACCTTAAGGCCAGAAAGATGATTTCCAAAGGTTGCATGTACCATCTAGTTAGGGTTAAGGATGCTAGGTCCGAGACCCTAACTATCCAATAAGTTCCAGTTGTATGTGAGTATCCATAAGTGTTCCCAGACGATCTACCGGGTATTCCTCCCAAGAGAGAAATTGATTTTGGTATTGACCTTCTACCCGACACGCAGCCTATATCTATTCCTCCTTACAAAATGTCTCCAGATAAACTAAAGAAAGATCAGTTGAAGGACTTTCTATACAAGGGTTTCATTAGACCTAGCAAGTCTCCATGGGGTGCACCAGTTCTATTTGTCCGAAAGAAGGATGGTTCCCTTCGGATGTGCATTGACTATCAGCAATTGAATAAAGTCACCATCAAGAAAAGGTATCCTCTCCCAAGGATTGATGACTTATTTGACCAACTTCAGGGTGCCAAGTGCTTTTCTAAGATAGACCTCAGGTCCGAGTACCATCAGCTCAGGGTTTGAGAGAGTGACATTCTGAAGACAACTTTCAGAACTCGGTATGGCCACTACGAGTTTGTAGTTATGTCTTTTGGACTAACAAATGCTCCTGTAGCTTTTATGGACCTGAATAATATGGTGTTTAAGCCATATCTAGACATGTTCGTGATCGTGTTCATAGATGACATCCTTATATACTCTCGGAGCGAGGAGGAGAATGTCGCTCATTTGAGGGTGGTGTTGCAAACTTTGAAGGATTGTCAATTGTATGCAAAATTCAGTAAATATGAGTTTTGGTTAAATTCCTTGGCATTCTTGGGTCATGTGGTGTCTAGTGAGGATGTGCAAGTAGACTCTCAAAAGATAGAGGCGGTGAAGAATTGGTCCAAACTAGTGAATCCCTTAGATATCAAATGTTTCTTGGGCTTAGTTGGCTACTATCGGAGATTTGTTGTGGGGTATTCATTTATTGGAGCACCGTTGACTAAACTGACCCAGAAGAAGGTAATGTTTCAATGGTCTGAGGCTTGTGAGAAGAGCTTCCAAGAGTTGAAGGCTCGACTCACCTCAGCACCAGTGTTGGACCTAGCCGAGGGCACAGATGGGTTTGTGGTTGATGTGATGCTTCAAGGATCGGACTTTGATGTGTATTGATGCAGCACGAAAAGGTTATAGATTATGCTTCTAGATAGCTAAAAGTGAATGAAAATAACTATCTAACTCATGATCTTGAATTGGCAGCGGTATTATTTTCCTTGAAAATATGGAGACACTATTTATACAGGGTCCACATAGATGTGTTTACAGACCACAAGAGCCTACAATATGTGTTTACTCAGAAGGATCTCAATCTGCGTCAATGGAGGTGGTTGGAGCTACTCAAGGATTATGATATGAGTGTACTAAACCACCCGGTAAAGCCAATGTAGTAGTGGACACTCTTAGTAGACTATCTATAGAGAGTGTGTCCCATGTAGAGGAGGAGAAGAAGGAATTGGTGAAAGATGTGCATAGACTTACACGATTAGGAGTTCGTTTGGTCGATTCGACAGATGATGGAATAATTATTCAGAATGGGTTAAAATCATCCTTGGTGATCGATGTAAAAGCTAGACAAGATGAGGACCCTATCTTGGTGAAATTTAAGAAATCTATTCAGAATTAGAAGGTAGAAATCTTCTCCAGAGGGGGAGATGGTGTGCTTCGATACTAGGGTTTCTTATGTGTTCCAAAAGTTTATGATTTTAGAGACGGGATGTTGCACAAGGCTCACAGATCTAGATATTCTATACATCCAGGTGCCATCAAGATGTACCCTGACCTACCGGATGTATATTGGTGGAATAGCATGAAGAAGGACATAGAAGAATTTGTGGCTAAGTGTCCAAACTATCAACAACTGAAGGTTGAACATCAAAGACTCGGAGATGTGCTCCAAGATATTAGCATCCCTACTTGGAAGTGGGAAGAGATCAAAATGGACTTTATTACAGGTTTTCCTCGCACTCGCAGACAATATGACTCCATTTGGGTTGTTGTGGACAAGTTGACCAAAGCAGCTCATTTCTTACCGGTCAAAACTACTGATTCAGCGGAGGATTATGCTAAGTTATACATTCGGGAGTTGGTTCGGTTTCATGGAGTGCCCTTGTACATCATATCAGATAGGGGTACTCAGTTTACCTCTCATTTTTGGAGATCTTTTCAAAAGGGACTTGGTACTCAAGTCAAGCTTAGCACAGCGTTTCACCCGCAAACAGATGGTCAGGCAGAGTGGATTATTCAGACTCTTAAGGATATGTTTGAGAGCCTGTGTTATTGATTTCAAGGGTAGTTAGGATGATCATTTGCCTCTCATTGAGTTTTCATACAACAACAGCTACCATTCCAACATTCAAATGGCTCCGTTCGAGGCTCTCTATGGGCAGAGATGTAGATCGCCTATCGGTTGGTTTAAAGTTGGTGAGGCTACCTTGATAGGTACGGATTCAGTCAAAAGTCCTATGCGAATGTGAGGAGGAAGGAACTTGAGTTTGAAGTTGATGATTGGCTATTTCTGAAGGTGTCTCCCATTAAGGGAGTGATGAGGTTCGGAAAGAAAGGAAAACTTAGTCCCCGCTATGTTGGCCCGTATCAGATTTTGAGATGTGTTGGCAAGGTGTGTTATGATTTAGATCTACCCTCCAAGTTAGCTTCAGTTCATCCCGTCTTCCATATATCGCTCTTAAAGAAGTGTTTGGGTGATCTAGCTCTAGTTGTCCCGGTGGACAGTGTCGGTATAAAGGATAGCATTAGTTATAAGGAGGTTCCGGTGGAAATATTGGATCGACAGGTTCCAAGGCTAAGAAACAAGGAGGTAGCTTCAGTTAAAGTTTTATGGAGGAATCAGCATGTGGAGGGAGCTACATGGGAAGCCGAGGCAGATATGATTGCTAGATACCCATATCTATTCCCTTCCAACTTAGTTTCAGCTTGAGGTATCAACTTTTTCCCTAAAACTCTATTCAGTTTCGTATTTAGCTCATGTTACCCAGTTTGTTTCCTGTATATGGATGTATGTGTGATTCATGAATTCAGTTCAGTTGTGTAGTTTGAATCAGAGTTAGTCATTCCACCAATTTTCAGCTTATATGATCAATATTTGAATATGATGATTGCATTTCTCTGTTTTTCTGTATGTTTTCCAACATTCGAGGATGAATGTTCCTAAGAGGGATATATTGTAATGCCCCGGAAGCCCTAAGATCAGACTTGGGAATTGAAATGGAGAAAATTGGAAATTTTGCACCAGATCACAGATGGGTCGTTATTGGATTCGTGGGGTTGACCACGAGCCATTGCCTTAAGTTTTGTAATTTGTAATTTGAAGTCACCACGGGCATGACCACGAGTCATCGTCAGACCCCACGAATTGTTGAGTCAGCCGTGGTTAGGGTTGGAGAAGGATCAAGGACTTTTGGGTAGTGAAGATCACGAGAGGTGACCACAACAATGACAATCCGTTAGGTCCTTGTGGGGACCCTTTGAGGAAAATTGGCAGTGCACTCAACGACCGGAGGTAGCAAATCGTGCCCAGTAGTAACAACTCGTCCAGTCCCTCGTGAGGACTGACAGTCTGTTTTCCCTGCGAGTTTATTAAGGGCTTTTCTGTAATTTCTATGATCCTAAGGCCTAAACTATGTCATTTTAAGCTAAGAATAGTGGGTTTTAAGAGGGGAAAATTTATTCTAAGCTATTCCTATTCATGCATGCAAGAGTAGAAGTCTAGGGAGGGTGATCAAGGCTAATTTTTTAAGGTTCTTCATTAATTATTCCTTGGACAATCAGAGAAGTTATAGAATCAGATCTGTTCAGGTATGTACAGTTATGAATGGGTGAATGTTCACACCCATACCCAATTCCTCTCTAATTCATGAAATCTATGAATTGATTCTATGGGGTTTTAACCCAATGCATGATTTTTCTATGTCAATATCATGGGTATCTCTAAGTATGTTTTAATTGATGAATTATGATTCATGGGCATGTTTTATCATGTTTTCAATTACTAATAATGTTTACTAGTTTTACAAATTATGATGCCCATTTATGAAGGATTTATGAGAAGTTGAGATTTTTATGTATGTTCAATTATGATGAATTATTGATGAAAAAATATGTTTTCAAGCTACCCATGTTTATGATCATGTTTTCAAGTGAATCTAGTTATTTTCAAGCATGTTAAGTATTAGGCAAGCCCATATGTTCAAGTATGATTTATGATTCATGTTAATTAGCTTACCACATGGTTGTCTAGACTCCTAATTTTACTCAGCTTGTCGTATGGTTTGAGCAAAGGCTCCTCATGTATGATTTCAGATTTATTATATATATGATTATTCAGCTTTGTCTCTAGATGATGGCCAGCTTCATTGAAAAATAATGGAGAGCATATGCATGTTTTTGAGAGTAGTGTCTAGCATTGAGTAGGCTAGGGGTCAGTCAACCCTAAGCCTCAGAACTACAAGCCAACGTAGGTTTGTTCAGATTATCTGGGATCTCCTTCGTGAGCTTCCCCCTTCCCCAAGGGGCCTTCATCTTGATATCGATATCAGGTAGCGTATCTAGCCCTGTCAAGGCTTTAGACGGCTCTTCCCACTTGAGTGTAATAGTCGGGACCACGAAAGCTCTATTGTGGTTATGTCGGTTATATGAAGAGTCTCCCATTGTTTCTCATGTTTCAGTTATACATGTTTATCAATCATGTTACATGTCTAAAGCATGTATGACCCAATGTTTAGTCTTTACTTATGATATTCAGTCTTTCAGCTTTGGGTCATTCGATTCAGTTATGATATTCATTATGATCATATCATGATTTCTAAAAAATAGCATGCCATCCCTACTCTCAGAATCTTATCTCGATTATGTTTTACATTATGCATGTTTAATTATTTTACTTAAGCGGTTTTACTTACCTTGCATACTCGGTACATTCCACGTATTGACTGCATACTCTTTGCTGTATCGTTTCATGATACAGGCCCGGTACTCAGACTCAACCTTGTCCTTAGCCAGCCTTTTAGAGTTAGCATCCCAAATCTGTTGGTGAGTCCTCATCCCTAGAGGACCATGCTTTATTAGTTTTCTTTATGTATTCAGTATTAGACTAGAGAATTAGTTAGGGCCGTGTCCCATCAAATCATTAGTTTTAGAAGCATTTTAGACATAAAATGTAATCAACTTTAGATTCGTGTGTATTTTTGATGTTTTTCTTATTTCAGACTTCCGCTAAGTTTACCATGTTGATCTTCCGCTTTTATGATTGAGTTAGATGCTATGTTCATGCCATGGGTTGACTTGGAGTCCCTCGGGGTTCCTTGTCCCGTGTCTTGATCCGGGCCTATGTTCAGATCGTGACACAACCCCTACCCTTCATTATGACCCGCAATTCCTTAGTGATTCCAAGAGCAGTGACTCTTCAGTAGTGGAAAGTTATATAAAGGGCAATCTTATAGGTCAATTGTGTAAGCTCTTGAATTTCCTTGACAGAGTGATCATCTTTGCATCATTTCATCAACCCTATGTGTGAATTGCATCTATGTGAATGTGATTCTCTCCTGTGGTAAGTGGCATCATTTTCTCGAAATGAATGCTAAAACTTTTGCTTTCCATTGAGGGACAAGTTGTGAAGTGAACTTTGAAGCAAACTTTGAATGTCGATTGTCAATGACTTAAGATGCTTGTTGATGTTGATTTGATGAAATATGTCCGTGATTTGAACTGAAAAGAATGAAAGTAAGTTATGCCAAATGCTTATGGTTACCAATTGAGTTTATGCAACATCTTTTGAGTCTTTGAGTCAGTGTGAGATTTTGAGGTTGTCTTAAGCTTTAGAGTCCCTTATGCAACTTTTGTGTTGAGGATGTTTAATTCAATTCTTAGTTGTGAGAGGATGTCTTGCGTGAGGACAAGCAATTGTTCAAGTTTGTGGGTTTGATGAGTTTGTAATTTACCAACTCATTAGGCTTTTAAGCATGAGCTTTTGCATCGTTTTCACATCAATTGGGAAGGCTTTATGCCTTTTCTCTTTGATTTTTGTAGGTACTGAACTTGTACAAGGAAAACAGAGGAATTGAACAAAAACCACTATGCTGTAAGAAGGGAATATGCATTTTGTAAAAGGGTACCTGCGGTGATGATCGGAGCCCGACATAAGCTTCTCTTTCAGCTCAAGGAAAGCCCTTATGCATGCATCATCAAAATGGAATTTTGCATCCTTTCCAACAACTAAAACAGAGGATGAGCCACCTTTGAAAAGTCCTTGATAAATTCGCACTAAAATCCTGCATGACCCAAAGAACTCTGAATGCCTTTCATAGTCTTTGGATGAGATAGATGAGATATGGCTTCAATCTTCGCTTGGTCTACTTCTTTACTCTTGTCAGAAATTTTTTGCCCGAGTATAATGCCTTATTTTATCATAAAATGGTAGTTCTCCCAATTACAAACTATGTTATTTCTTCACACCTTTATACCTCATTCAAATAAGCCAAGCATTCCTCAAATGAATTTCCCACAACGGAGAAATCTTCCATGAAGACTTCTATGGTATCCTCCACCATATATGAGAAAATTGACATCATGCATCTTTCAAATGTAGCTGAGAATCCTTTTAAATGCAAATGTCCTATAGGTACATGTAAAGGTGATTTTCTCTTGATCTTCCAGGGCAATCAAAATTTGATTGTATCCCGAATATCTATCCAAAAAGAAAAGTAATACTCTTTCCTGGCCAATCGATCTAGCATCTGGTTAATGAATGGGAACGAAAAATGATCCTTCTTAGTCTAGGAGTTCATCTTGCGATAGTCCATACACACTCTCCGTTCAGTGACTGGGTCGTGTTTCTATCAACTCATCTTTCCCATTTGGAACCACAGTGATTCCCCCTTTCTTAGGAACACATTGGACTGGGCTCACACAACTGCTATCAGCTATCATGTATACAACTCCTGCGTCTAACCATTTGATGATCTCTTTCTTAACCACTTCTTGCATTGGTTGATTTAGACACCTTTGATGCTCAATAGAGGGAATGCAATCTTCTCTAAGGTTGATCTTATGAGTGCAAATGGCAAGAGGTATGCCAAAAATGTCGGTTGTAATCCAACATATAGCTTGGATATGCTTCCTTAAGACTGCCAGGAGTGCCTCCACTTGTTGTTCATTGAGTTATCCGAGATGACTATCGTTCTAGAACTGCTCCAATCTTTCTTTCAACTCGAGAGTACGAGGACTCTTCGCTTCATTGACTACTCGATTCAGCTGTACAATCATAATTCCGACCTTGATTCTCATCATGAGGATACCAATAACCTTGGTTGGCCTATTGGTACCTCGAATGAAAACCCATCATACACTTTTCTAACAACTCAATTTGCTTCATTACTACTAATAACGCAGCGTCTTTTCTCTCCTCCCTTTTCCACATTTCATCCATCAATTGGAGAGATTCAGCATAACAAGACACCTCGGGGTTTCATATTAGCCTTTCAAAGGGGCTCATCTTCACACCCTTGATTAATCAACAAAACTAACATATAATATAAAAACAACACAAGATACTTAACTAGTTCAAATTAACAAACAACTCTAGGCTATCAATGCATATTCCCCGACAAAGGCGCCAAAAATGATAACGTCCAAATCCACTCCTCAAAGTAAGAGAATGTACACGGTCATATGCAATATAATTTATCCAACTATGAGTGGGGGTCAAATCTACTGGGAATGGATAACGATTGCTACTAAAGTTGTATA
The DNA here is from genome assembly GCA_018107945.1 of Datura stramonium. Lineage (NCBI taxonomy): Eukaryota > Viridiplantae > Streptophyta > Magnoliopsida > Solanales > Solanaceae > Datura > Datura stramonium. Next base: position 43,809 of record JACEIK010009101.1, read on the forward strand.
TCAATCGAAACTAACTAGCATCATTACTTAACAATTTATAAACTAAATATTGGGAGAAAAATAAAATCACTATATGATTCTTAAAGAGCTAACGAAATAGGGCAATGTGAATTTAAGTAACAATAAGAGCAAGTACTAGGGATGTGCTATTGACGGGGCGTTGATAGGATTGGGGTTAATCGCTAGTCTAAAGAACCAGCTACAAGCATGAATAGTCATGGACATGGTTGTACCCAATGTTTCTCAATCACTTGGGTACATTTTACTTAGGTTTTCTCGAACCCCAAGGTCACATAATAAATTACCCATACTGACTTGGAGAAGAGTTAAGCTATTTCTAGCCTTAACTCTTGAATGAGTTATGAAAATCGATCTTGGTTATTGATGTCGTCCAAGCGCATGCAAGCGCACGTGGTCGCCAAGTAATATAGGATTGTTAAGTCCAGATACCGTACCCACAGGGACTTGTCAATTTAATTGTTATAAGGTTATCCATTGATTTCACTAATCTACGAAGCAAGTAAAATGAAGATTGGTTTGGAAAATTAAAATATTAAAACTTCAAATGTTAAAATTAACTAAAAGTAAAAAAGCTTGATTGTATTTCGATAATGATGATAGACTAGAGCAATGGAACTTGGTTGGTTTCAAGTTGAGTTATCCAGACGTAATTAAACTAGCATGATCCTTCCTATGGTTGTTATTTGCGAGTTACTATCCCATTTCTTGCCACTATCCCTAGCATCCAAGAACTATTTCATGAACCCTAATGCATATATCCCTATGGTCATAGGAGAACAATGAAACAAAAATTATTCCTACTTGTATTTCAACTAAACGGGGTTGAAGGGTATATCCCTATCCTCAACAACAACTTCTATCCTATCACCAATGGGTTCAAGGGTCTTTGAATTCCCGTTCTATATTTATTTTTAATCCATTTTTCTAGTTCAATCGAAAGCCAACGGATTACATACGAGGTGATCAATCTCATAAATAATAAATTAACATAAATAAATACAAACAACCATAAAAGAAGAATCAAAACTAAGTTTATTTAGTCTTTTAAACAATCAACCATTCCCATGGCCACAACCCTAGAATATGAGTTTAGCCACTCATAGGAAAGCGGAAAAATAAATATTTAGTCATCATCATGCGAAAATACAAAGTAAAGAAGATAAAACCTAGTTGTAGAACCATGTCTTCCTACCAAACGACATACAAGCTTTCATGAATGAACTACAGAATATAAATGAGTAAAGACTGCTTCCAAGCAGTCCAAAACTACTCCAAGAAGTCAAAAACTATGTAATAGACGACCTAAGGCTTATATTTAAAGATGAGCCTTCAAATGACGTTTCTTCTGTTCAAGACTTGGCTTTAAAATCAGAGTTTTTCGCCCCAGAATCACCCTGGTGCACCTTCCCTCCTATCTCGCCATAGACTTAGTTAATTTTCTAGCAATTTCAACTCCAGATAGGGCTTGGCGCGCCGCCGCAGCCATAGCACCAGCCTGAGATTTTTTCTCTGAAGTTTAGGACTTGGTGTGTGGTGCCATCCATAGCACCAACCCCATCAGATCCTCAAATCTTCATTTCTTGCATCATTTTCAGCCCATTTTTCTCAATTTCTTGCTCAAATCAACTCAAATCTTTTGTCAGCACATAAAACACAAACATACATGAATTTAAACATAAATTAAGGATTATGAACTCAAAACAAGATCAAATATGGGTAAAAACATGGAAAATGGCATGAAAATATGCCCAACATCACCACCCCACACTTAAACCATTGTTTGTCCTTGAACAATCCTTAAAACATACCTAAAATCATGTTTCACCATCACACTTGACACCTCTATCAACTCATACCCAACCAACTAGCATAGAGCATACATAAAGTGGTTTATCATCATACAACAACTCTCAACAAAGCACATAGAAAGATTTCACAATCAAGAACACACAACCTCTATAAATGACTCTTCTTTTTATTACAAAGGGCTGACATGATTAAGTGTGATACATGCAACAAGTAGTACACCGAATTAGACCTCTTGTACCTCTCACTTTTAATGATGTTCCTCGCTCAAATTCATCAATATAAGGCATGGAACACATAAGTAAGGCACACCCACACTCATAAATAATGTAATGCACATATGCAACATACCATAGGCTTGCCCTTCATGTACATTAAGACTACCTAATTGCTTCAGGAGATTAAGATCACAAGAACTTTTCTTGGTTGTAATGTCGGCTAAGGGACGGGTAGGATTGATATTTTGTTTTATAGTTATTACCACCCTAAGCACTTTTAAGACATCTTTCGCTTTACTTGTCCACCACCTCTTTCCTTGCTTGTTCACCTTTCCTCTGGTCATCCTTGTCTTTTCTTTTCATGCCCCATTTTTTCATTACTTGACTGCTAATTTCCTAATCATAGAATAACTAAAGATTTTGCACTTAAAGCTCTCTTTTTCATTTCCCTAGCAGCAAGTAGGCAACACAATTTTAATGGGCATCCCTTTTTCTCACTTTTCTTTTCTTACCACAACTTTTCTTTTTCCCTTAACATTATACTTCAGTGGACCCTAACTTTCAAGTCACAAAGTGCATAAGACTACTTTGGATCAATAAGTCTGAGGTCTCACAAAAAAAAGGGATTTAAGCTATTGTTGAGGCTAAGAAATAATAAGGCTTTTAGGCTCAAAGGAGTTAACTAGGGAGAATGACTAGGAAGGTAAAACAAATGTGGGAAAACATGGCTTTCCAAAGAAATTCCTTGATCATCTATCAACTTCCTACCAACTAGTTATCCTACATACACTAAGGCATGTTCTAGATGTTACAATATATACATATAAAACAATTTAGCTCACCTCTCATGGCAATAAGAATTTAATCAGTTTCTACAGCTACACATTCAGACAATCATATTGAATGACAAGTTTAATTTATAATTAATCCTAAGGATATGCTGAGTCAAATTAAAGAGATATGTGCGTCTCTCATGGATTCTAACTCATGCAATCAAGATGACCACTCTATTTACTCTAGCATAGAAGCTAAGCAGAATATCAACAAGCATACAAGTGGATGGCCTACGACTCAATCCTAAAAAAATGTGACGAAACTTCACTTAAGACGATCGTTATCAATCTATCATAGGGAAACATCATTACTCTATGACTACAATGACTCAAACAAAACAAAACAAAAAAACTACCCCAATATATAGCAACCAAACATAACATAGTCAATATGAACAACAAGTCAAACATTCAGGCATCCAAGTCAACATCATCATACTATCTATTACAACCCATGACCTACGAATCATCAAGCTATTGCTACCAGGAATGACATAATAATTCTACAACCTAAAAATATAGAAATTAAAGAACAACAAGAATTTAACTTTCCTCCACCCCAAACATAAAAAGGTGCAATTTCCTTAGTGCACACACAATCACATCATAAAGGGAGAGAAAAGAAACTTCATGGTCGCTAAGCATCATCCTGCACGGCACCTGTAGCAACATCTTCCTCCTCCATGTCTAAATCATCAACACCATCAATAAGGACTGTAGCCTCATCATTATCAATCGACTCCTCAAAAGTTGGGCCCAATCGACACATCAACATAGCACTATTTGTGAGCGGGTACCGTGCCTCCAAAGCCGATATCTCCTCTACAATGGCTGGTCGTCCTCCTATATTCAACTGTAATTCCAACATCCCAAACATACGACCGTTCCAACTCTCATCTAGGCTTGCCGATCAGCTATAGTAAGAGAGGGGCCTGCGAAAGGGGAAATCTCCTTCACCTTTGTGATGTCTATCATCTGTCCAGCCAAATGTCCTTCCAAAGGTAAAACAAGGTCTGCATCCTCCTCCTCGATACCTGCCACCCTCAAGTACATGGTCAAGAGACTGCCATGAAAATATCTCCATCTACAATTGTCTCGTGATCTCCTCATATAGTGACAAATCACAACACCAAAATTAAACGGTATCCCCTTCATCAACATGTACATCAATACAATCTGCTCGCGAGTCACCTCTGTCAAATTTGTCTGGGGAGAAAGACAGCACATACCAACTTCACCCACACCGCCTCCCTATTTAAATAGGCAAACTCAAGTGTGGAATGGGTTCCATTTTGATCCCTCGCCCATCAGGCAAATGAGTCCTCACCACACAAAGTATAGCGGATGTCTGTGTATGGTGGCTTCTCCAACAAGATGAAATACTCCGAAGGGTCTACTGTAGATTTCCCTAAGAAGGCATTGAACCTTTTAGCTATGAATTGCACCACCTATCCTTTGATATTGACCTTTGTACTCTCTTCGAATGAGGTGTCCCAATTTTCATAGTATACCTTCACCAAAGTGAGGTTCCACCTCTCTGGCTCATTGAAGATATAGTGTAATACCCCGAAAGTGCCTAAGATTAGACCTGGGATCAAAAATGGAAGTTGGCTAAAAACTGGGGAAAGATTGTGCAGGATGGACAATGTAACGACTCATTGTTCGGAAGAACGAGTCATTGTTGGCAATCTTGGTTGGTATAAGATATTGGCAATTGGGGATGCCAAGGGTCATCCTACGACCTGTAGTGGGATGTAACGACCCACGGTAGTCAGTCATTGTTTGCATTGCTGAATTTTCAATGAACCTAATGGATGGATGCCACAACTCATTGGAGGATACCGCGATTCGTGGTGAGGCTCGTTGTAGGGGAAACTCAGGAATTTTCAGGAAGCTAACAACGGTAGGTCTAACGAACCATAAGAAGAGACCACGACTCGTCCTATTGAGTCATGGCTGGAATCCGAAGTCAGGTTTGGGAAATGCAGACAACGGATCATGCCACGAATCGTGGTAGCCTTTAACGACTCATAGGTACTATGTGGGATCGACTAGTGAAGATTTTCAGGGAAAATTCATTAAGGGTATTTTTGTCTTTCCTAAGCTTTGGGCCCTAAACTACGTCATTTTATGTTTTTCGGGGTATGCTAAGATAGGTTAAGTCCCCCTTGTATAGTATGCAAAATTAGGAAGAATTAAGAGAGATCAAGTCAATTCTCAAGCTCTCCTTCATCAATTCTCCCTTGGGCATTCAAAGAGCATCGAAATCTGATCTTATTCAGGTATATAGGGTTACGAATGGGTGTTTCCATTAACACCCATTCCCAATCTCTATTAATTTATGAAAAATTGATCAAAAATCTCATAGAGTTTTAACTCAAATCTTGTGGAATTTTAATGATTTACCAATGGGTTGTTCTAAATTGTGACTTACATTATATTTTATGAATTTTCATCAAATTTTACAACTATTTTTATTATTAAATTATTGATTTGAATTTCTACTAAATTAAGCCTAATTATGTATGATCTATGAGGAATCGGGTTATGATATTTACTTAAATTGGTTATAATTACAAAACTAGCATGATTTATGATTTGAAATATGGATTTATTTAAATACCCATTATGATTTGATGATTTACAAGTTACATATATGATCCACAAGTATGCATGAACCCTATGATTTATGAATTATGTTTTGGCCGACTCACGGGCCTTATGTCATGGATAGTTCACATATGTTCAGGTATTTTTATGATTATAATGATTTAACTAGCCCATGAACTCATGCATATTATACTATGAGTACTATATATGTTTTGGGAGTAGTATTTAACACCGAGTAGGTTGGGGACCTAAGTTTTGTCCCGAATCTCATAAACTATGTGCCATCGCAGAATATGTTGGGACCTCCTTTGTGACTGTCCCCTGGCCCAAATATCCCTCTTCATGTGTGATCACACCCTTCATGGTTCTACCCCTGGCAAAGGTACGATCAGCCTCCTGACTAGGTTTACAAGTCGGGTTCTATGTGTGCTCATATGGGGTACGTCATCTAAGAGAACCTCCCACTGTTCCTCATGATTTATGCATGTTTATGATTATGTATATTGTCTCAAGTAATGTTAAATAAATCTTTTCTCTTATGATTATGATTATGATTGTATTATGAATGTTTTGAAAACCTTAAGCCTTATGTTATGTTACAATATTTATGATATAAGCATGATGTCCTACTCTTATAACCATTTATGAGATTTATATATTTTAATGTCTGTTTTACTTACCTTGAATACTCATATATTCCACCTATTGATCGCATAGTTTCTATGTTGTATTATTCATGATACAAGACCCGACTCTCAGGCTCATCTACATCATTAGCCCATCTTAGAGTTAGCTATCAGCCTTTTTGGTGAGTCCTCATATTCCGAGGGCCATATGTTCAGACTATGATGTACTTTAGTTTCAGTTTTGCCGGGTTAGTTTGGGATGTTATCCCATCAACCCATCTTATGAGATATAGGCTTTTAGACTATATGTAGTACTTAGTTGATGTGTATTTCTAAGTATTTTCTTAAGGTTATGTTATGCTATGTTATATTTATGTTTCCATTATGTTGTATGTTCAGTATTTTGCCTTAAGTGATATGAATTAGATGTATGCTTATGCCATGGGTCGGCTTGGGGCCTCTCCGGGTTTCTTGTCTCGTGTTACGATCCGGGTCTATGTTCGGGTCGTGACAAACTTGGTATCAGAGCAATACATTTGAAGTGTCCTAGGGTGTCTGAATGTCGCGTTAAGTAGAGCCTTTTTTCATCGGTGTGAAGCTCACCAAACTTATGACGAAGAGGGTATGAGACATTTAGAAAATTTTCCTTTCTTTCATAATCTATGTCGTGCGATGAAAAGTCTTTCTATCCTTCTAATTTGTGTTATTCGATATTGTAGAATCATGGCTCCTCGAAGAGTGAACGGAAAAAGAAATGGAAATGGTCATGGGCATCAGCAAGCCCCACATGTTCAGGAGCCCCAGGCACCAGAGTCAGATGCCCACATTGAGTTTCGGGCAGTTATCCAGATGTTGGTGCAAGCCTTGACCGCTCCGGTCAACCAGTAGGCTGTTGCGCATATTCCACAGAATACCAATGCGGCAGCGGCTCGGATCATAGATTTCTTGAGGATGAACCTGCCAGAATTCCTTGGTTCCAAGGTAGATAAGGATCTGCACAAATTCGTCGATGAGATTCTAAAGATCACCCATGTTATAGGGGTGATAAATAGAGATTGTGTTGATTTGGCCTCCTACCAGCTAAAAGGGGTGGTGCATATATGGTTCAAGTAGTGGAGAGATGCCAGGGCAGTGGGTGCAGGCCCTATAGGTTGGTAAGAGTTTCACACAACATTTCTAGATTGGTTCTTCCCTCGTGAGATGAGGGAACTAAAGACGGCCGAGTTTATTCACCTGAACCATGGTGACATATCAGTTTAGGAGTACGCTTTGGAGTTCACCCATCTTTTCAAGTATGCACCAAAGTTTGTGGCAGACCAGAGGGCTCGAGTTAGCCGATTTATGCATGGAGTGGCAGACTACCTGGATAAGGATTGTAGGATCTCCATGTTTCATCGGGATATAAATTTTCCTCGCATTGTGTTGCATGCGCAGCAGATGGAGTTGGTGTATCGAAGGCAGAGAGAGGACAAGAGGGCTAGGATCGACAATTACGGGACTTCTCAAGCTAGATCAGGGGTGGACAGCGTCACCAGTCTCAACACAGGTCTATTGCTCCAGCACCATCATCGTCCAGTACACCATCTAGATTCTGAGGGGATCGGAGAAGTAGGGCTCTAGATTTGAGAGGCCACGGAAGCATGCAAATAGAGCGCACTTTCCCAGCTTGTGTAGGGTGAGGCAATAATCACCTAGGGAAGTTCCTAGTCAGCTCAGATGCTTGTTTCGTGTGTGGCAAACCCAGACATAGACTCATAGATTGCTCTTCGGCCAGATAAGGGGGCGGCGGAGCTCGTATGCCAGCATCCAGTTCAGCCCTTCCCCCTCAGCAGGGTGCCTCGGCCAGTTTAGCCGGCGGTCAGTGCCAGAATAGGTTCTATGCTTTAGCATCCCGCCAGGAGAAGGAGGTCTCCCCGGATATGGTCGTTGGTATGTGATAAGGGGCATATTTATATGCCAAATCGATACTCAAATGTATAACTTTCGTCTTGTTTGTCTAATAAATTGTGTACATTCTCATGTAAATTGTAC
>JACEIK010009103.1:0-52428 GCA_018107945.1 Datura stramonium
CTCCAAGTACCATGTCCTGTCCAGGGAGTAGACTCGGGGCGTGACAGAATTACCTGACTCAGCTAAAATCTGGAGATACTTGCTACGCAGTTCTGATTCCTCCTCCACAAGATGGTTCTTCCACTAGACCTTCACAGATGTAATCTCCTTGGATCTCAGTTTACGGACCTCCCTATCTAAGGACATAGGCTGCTCTTTGTAAGACAGATTTTCATCCAAAAAAAGTAAATCCCAATGAATAATATAAGTACCATCACCATGATACTTTTTCAACAAGGACTGATAACGCTCAAACCACACGTCTAACTGAAGTATGAAGCGGACGTTGTCAACAAAGAACCCAACTAGAGGTTGGGGTCGATCCCACAGGAAATATGGAAGGATGTAGAAAAATGCTAGTGCTTAAACTTTTTAGTTAATTATCTCCTAAGAGGGGGAATTTGTAAAAATAAGTATCAATGTTGAGAAGTTGGTGGTTGTTTCCAAATTTATGCAATTAACTAGGGTAAGTGTTCCCCATGGATCCTTAACTACTTTGGGTTTTACACTAGTGATCTATTCCAATATTTTACTTAAGGAACTGATAACTTGGGTTCATTCAAATGATCGGCCAATCCCAATTGAATGACTATCCTCAATTACTCGACCAAGTCTCATGAGTTTTGCAAACTAACCGTTATCACTAAGTTCCAGATATAACTATCCTGCGACCACAGCTCAAGTTAATACAATGATCATCAAGATCAGAGTCTCTATTAGCATTCTCTTTTCTAAGTCTCTACCTCTTCGACCAAAGAAAGTAAAGAATTCGGGCACTTCTAACATTGCGCACCACTAAGAATCATTAAAGATGAAAGAGAATACAATATAAGCATTTAGTATTGGTTTAGAATCACTTCGTGCTAACCCTAGTTCGTTAATTTACCATAGTTCCCAAAACCTAATTGTGGTAGTTTTAGCCTATCATTTCATAAGTAATTTAATAGCATTCATAGACAAAAGATTAAAATAATACTTACAACAATGATCGGGGAAAAACTTCACTTGATTAATGCAAAATTCGGAAGACAACTTTACAATCGTATCTCAAAATAAAACTAACTCTCCAAACTAGATTGTAAGACTTGAAACTTGATGTAAGCTTGATAAGTCAAGCTTCATCAAAACTTCATCTAAAACTTAATTTAAAACTTCGCCGGCTATTACATGAAAATAAAGGGGTATTTATAGTAGATTTATGTCTTCCTTGTTACTTGATGAATTTGGCTTGGGGTTTGTTAATTTCATCTTTCTAGTTGATTTAGGAAACCAATTTTTGGTGTTGGAAACTCCTTCTTTGCGTCGCCTCTTTCCCTTTGCCGCGTCAGTAATGCTGCGTAGCACATGCCAACGTGTAGGGGAAGGAAGCTGTCACGTGCCTTCCATCGTGCGGGAGAAGTGTTGCATCGCGTGTGTCTGTGCGCAAACATTAGGGCACCTCGCGCGTGTACGTGTGCGCCAACATTAGGGCACCTCGCGCCTGCACATGCCAAGGAAATGTTGGTGCCTCGCGCTGTTGTTGCGCTGAAGGAGGGCTGTCGCGCACCAAGCACTTGCGCTGAAGGAGGGCTGCCTCGCGCTACGATGCCAACGTCTGCAGACTTCAATTTTTGCATATTTCGATCCCACATCTTCTCATTTGATCAATAAGCCTTAAATACCTTCAAATTCATCATTTTAAGCCCTAAAAACATCTCATCACGTGTTTTAGCATGTAACATAAACACATGAAAACACACATGATTTGTTCTCAAAACATAGTAAACTGTGGGCAAAATACGTCTATAAAGTGTGTAAGTACGCCCTTCATCAATACCCTCAGCAAACTATTCGTTCTCGAACAATCTATTATTTCCGTCTCACATTTAAGCACAAAATTCATCCTACGAACAGGTCTACTTACACTTAGGATCATGAGACATATCAATGAAGCTCAAACAACTCACTCGCATGCATATAGGTTCAACGATAAGATGTCAAAGTTGAAATCACTTGGCACAACTAACTCATCAAGACATATTTTGAGCCAACATGAATTATATGTAATTTAGCAATCAAGATTAAACCAAAGTCTTACCATTGTACCCCTCACAATTTGGAGAGATGCCCGTTCTCACACACGACATAAAACAATAATATTAACTTGGGCATAAATATAACAAATTTCGCTCACTCTTCCAAAGAACTCAACATACATGCAAAAGACGAGCCATAGGCTTTCCCTTAGTGTAATACTCGTATAATAGAGAATTATGAATCAAGGATCAATTAAGACTTTAATTTGGTTGTAATGTAGGCTTAAGAGACGGGTGGAACTATTTGGCTAAGATAGTGACTAAGGCGCATAAGCACTTTAATACTTCACAACACTTTGAATATTTTATCACTTTCATAATTTCCATATTCCTTATATCTCCTTTTATTTCTAAATTTTTCAACTTTGGTGGTGACTATTGGGAATTTTTCTTTTAACATTGAGCTCATTCACATACATTTTTCTCTTTTCTTTTCCTTTCTTCCATTCCCTCTTTACGCACCCCTACTCTAGCCACCCTCAACTTAAGCATTTGCTTATATTGAGTTCATAATATCCAAGGAGGAACCATGGACAAAATAGGTTTATTGTAAACAAATGGAGTACGATTAATCGGTAAATCTTCAATTTTCAAAGTTCTTTCTTCTTTTTGTTTTCCCACTAAAAATCACCCTCCTTGTTTAGCAAAATTTCACCTTTTTTTTTCTTCCAATTCACCACTCTTTTATCTTTTCCATTCACTTCTCCAATTATGCTCCTTTCCTACAAAATTTTCATTAAAATGCTCTAGGAGTCATTTGGATCAAATATAAGTCAATAGAACAAAAGGGATTCAAGCTTGTTAATATAGCTATCAAAGAATAGGCTAAGGCTCAACGGGGCTAACTAGGATAATTACAATCAAGGTAAGATAAACTAAGATAAAAATAAGGCCATCAAAGAAATGCCTATATCATTTCCTAAATCCATCATTCTTATTTCGCTTTGCACACACACCGAGCAAGTTCTACACATCAATTTACAAGCATGGAGTATATAAAAAATAATTCCTCACACATTGGCGCAAGATGGTTGACAATGATTATCAAGATCACATAAACACATATATTCATATTGCATGCATAACATAATTAAGCCCATTTTTTTCTTTTCAAGCCCAAGAGTCAATTTTCAAAAGACTAAGTGTTTCTACCTTTTTCATGCATTTTTGAGTGAATTTAACAAAGTCTCAGTGCGAAAAGTGAAGCATCTAGCATTAAATGAGCTCAAGTCTTGTTCTTCCTAATGACTAATTTACCCTTAAGGCGGTGCGTCATCCATCCATCATCGGGCAAAGTCATGACTCAATTAAAAAAATAAAAAATTAAAAAAACTCAAAATTCATAAAAAAAAAAAAACCCCAAAAACAAAAAACAAACAATATAAAAAATATAAAAAAACTAAAAAAATACTACACACACATAAACAAGCATGCATGATAAGTTATAAATCCCAAAAAAAAACTAGGCCTACCATGTGCAAAGTAGAAATTAAAGAATGCATGGTAATATGAAGTTCACATCTCCCACCCCACACTTAATTGGTTATACTATCCTAGTTCTAAAATAAATAAGCATAGGTAATAGAGGGTGCAAGAAGAACTCCCAGGCTTCTACTCCTTGTCTACAATATTTAAGCTCATTTTTTGTTGAAACTCATGACCTATGACCTGCACACTTGAACACACACATAAAAACAGACAAAAAATTATCTTGGGTTGCCTCCCAAGTAGCACGATTTAAAGTCGCGGCACGATACGGGTATCTTAATTACTCGGACTTCATCGGATACCTGTGAGACCGTGGTCACACCTTGGCCACTTGTTTTACCACGCCGACACAGCGACGTCAGAAAATAAAAGAAAAACAAGAAAATAGGAAATAAAAGACTAAAAGTTAAACACAAGCAATTAATCCAATCCTAAACAGTATTCCACACCCAATGACGCCACTTTTTGATAACGCTCGAAACCACACTTTCAGGCGAAGTATGAGACGGACGTTGTCAATAAAAGAACCCAACCTAAGAGGTTGAGGTCGAACCCACAAAGAAATATGGAAGATCTAGACTTACAGCCGCTAGATGAACTTGTATGGTAATTACTTCACAATGAGAGGAATTCTAATAAAAATAAATAATAGAAATAAATAGCGGTGAGTTATATTTGTGAATCAATAATTAATGGAATAACTAGGGTTTGTGTTCCCCATGGGTTCATAATAGCTTTGGTATACACTCGTGATCTTCACCAATACTTACTTACAGACTGATAACTTAGGTTCTTCAAGCGATCGATCAATCCCTATTGAATGACTATCCTCAATCCTTTCGACCAGTCTCATGAGTTTTCAAACTAACCGTTATCACTAAGTTCTATATAGCTACGCTGCAACCACAACTCAAGTTAATACAATGATCATCAAGATCAAGGCTCTGTTGTAATTCTCTTTTCCTAATCTCTACCTCTTCAACCAAAGCAAGTAAAGAATTCGGGCACTTCCTAATGTCGTACACCTCTGAAATATTAAAGATTAGAGAATACAATATAAGTAATTAGTATTGGTTTTAGACTCACTTTGTACAACCCTAACTTGTTAATCCACCATGGTTCCCACAACCCTAGCTATGGAGGTTTTAGCCTCTCATAGTCGCAAGGTTGTGATTTGTGTTCATGATTAAAAACATAAAACAATACTTACAAAGATGATTGAGAAAAAAAAACAATTCCTTCAATTAAACCACGAAATCTTGAATAACAAGTAGCAAAGAACTTAAGATGAATTCAAAGAAAAAGGTTGATCACAAGGTTGAACCAACTCAACTCTTTTCTCTTCCAATGATGTAAAACTCTTTACCACAATGTTTCCTACTAGAATTAAGAATACATTAGGTAGTCCACTCTATGAAAAATAAGAACACTAAAAGTATTTACAGAGACACAAGAATTCTTTTCCTAAGCTAACAGGACTGCTTTCCATATCTGTTGCCGACCTCGTCATGGGTCCTACGACTCATAGGGGCTTCTCACGGATCGTGACATCAGCTCGTGGCTTGGATTGTTGTTTGAATTTTGTTTAAGTGTTGGGCCAAGGTACGGTCGTACACCTACTTCCTACGACTCGTACATTGCACCCACGGCGATCCTGGTACTTTGAACTTTGTTTGAACTTCACCACGACTAGTATGATGCGACTCATTACCTTCATCTCACGGAGTCGTAGGAGTTCTCTCGTGCGAGAATCGGCTATACATGCATTTTACGGATTTCATCACGACGGCTTACCAAGATTCGTTGCCACCATGGTGCGATCCGTGACAAGTCTCATGGGATCAATCTTCGAGGTTAAGTTTCGGCTTCTTATCGGAGACTTCGAGTATGACTACGTGGGACCATCCTACGGGTAAATGCTTATTGGTCTACACTGCCCTTTTTGTACACTTTTAGCTCCTTTTTGAATTTATCGTTCAACACCCATTTATCCTGAAATTAAAGGAATAGCGCCTCATATCCACATAAATACACCCTAATCCATGTTAGTTTCTTAGTTTTGAGCGTCAATAGTGCTATAAATCCACATCACATCAACACCCTCAACTTAAGACTTTTTATGTCATAAGGAAAAGAAAAGAAAAACTAAGCGACGCTCAACTAGAAAATAAGCCCAAGGTACTACAGCCAAAACTCAAACAAATTTGTACCTTTGTATATAAAACCTCTATTGACCCTTCCTCTTGAAACATCATCGGCTAATGTATTCTGCGACAACATCAAAACATCATATTTAGGGATCAAGACATGTGATCTAGCTATCAACAAACAATCAAGTCATCACCTATGTGAAAATATTGTCCACTGAATAGTGGTAAGAGCAAACATAATCCATGTACCCTCACAAAAAACGAGTCCCCACTCTAGTATGAAGTATCAAATGAAACATGGGACTAGGAAAATGAAGCACTCACTCTACGAGAAAGAACTACAAGTATTATGCATTAGATATCATAGGCTTGCCCTTAATACCTCTCTTTGGTTTGTTAGATGGTCAAATTAAGATCACTAGGACTTGATATGACATAATGTAGGCTTAGCGTAAGGACATGATAAAGATGAAAGATTTTATGAGTGACTATCCCTTCCCTTTGGCACTACATTCATTGGCTACACCATTCTCCTATTTCACCCTTCATTCTTTTTGTCATCTTTATTAAAAATATTTGAATTATAATATATTTTTAAAATATTTGCATGGGTGAGACGATTTTTCAAATTTTTCAACAATTTCAAGCTATTTTGAATTTTCTTTTTCTCAATATTCACTAATTTTCAGCTTTTACTTTTTCACCACCCCACACCTTGTTTCACCCATTTTTTTCATTCCTTTCTTTCCTTTCTCCGGCTCCCACCATTTATGCACCCCTATTCTAGCCACCTTAAACTTAAGCATTTTGCTTATGTTGAGGTTCATAATATCGAGGAAGGACCGGGCCAAACGGGTTCATTTATAAACAAATGGGTATAGTTGTGAGGTAAATCAAAGAAATATGGTCTATTAAGGCTCAAACTTGGGATCAAGGGATTCATGAAACTTTGGTAGGAAATATAGGTTAAAGTGAGCTAACACAAAATGGCCTATGATCATATCTAACCAACCATCCTCCAACCTATGCGGAGACCAACCCAGTGAAGTTCTAGATCTTGACAACATGCGCAATAAATACTAAGACCTCACTCACCAATACATGAAATATTTTAACTTTACCTGTATGGTTCATACATGGTTTAACAAGACTAGCACTATCAATAACTAGCTGGCATAAAATGATCCACAGAAATCATGCATTGTTGTCACAAATACATAGCAAAAAAATTTTTTTAGCAGGGTTAATTTTTCAAAAACAACAAAAATAATGCATATCAATTGGCTGAGTATTCCTAAGTTACTTTCTAATCAAACAAAAAATCACAAGTAAAAAATCCTAACACATGTCGGTTCTACTAGATAGCATGCCTGAGGGGAAAAGAAACACGGCAAAAAACCCTCGAGACGAAAAAAATCTCCCAAAATAACAAGTACCCCCCCCATTTTGAAAAATGTGCTTCTTCCCAGAAGCATAAAATATAAACATGAAGGGAAGGACATACCTGTGGCTACTCAAACTTCCTCTGTCATCTTGTGAAGGTGGTACCTCCGCGGTATTAGTGGCGCTAGCGGTGGCCGACATACTCAATGGTGTATGGCATGGGGGTAGTTCCCCCCCTCGGTGGATACGGTGGTTTGAATGGCCTGCGTGGTAACCGAGGGATTTGAAAGGTGGCTTGCCCGAAGGGTCATGGCCACTAGCAAGCTCGGGCTAAGCTGTGGTGGAGCTTCTCGCTCCTCTTACTCTCTCATTCAGCTTAGTCATATGCTCCTCATGAGCTTGCATACTCTCTTCTCTAGCCCGTTTGCGCTATTTCTTCTCCTTACTTTCTCTTTTTTCAAACTTTCCTCACCAACATCTTCGGCAGCTCTCTTCTTGCCTTTATCACCGACTGCGGTTGGCCCCCAGTATGCTGCCAAATCTATATCCTCCTCAAGCTCTGCATCTGGAGTCGGAAGAGTGGGGGCTTCTGCGGTTAGTTTAGTAAAGACAACTCAACCACTTGGCTCAGAAAGTCCCAGCTCCGTATGGAGACTGCGGTGTCTGACTGCTTCACCATCCTCATGTTGAATCTACTCTCTCAAAACTATCCAAGTGGGCATGAAGGGCCTGAGTTGCTGCATCTATCTTAGTTTGACCCATGGCTTTACATTCTCATCATTTCTGAATTTTAAACTGGCCATGGTCAATCTCTTTGCCAGATTCTGGAGAAATCCTACGGTACCAAGATGTACCCTGCTGGAGTCTGAGTCTGCACACTAGGCGGTGTAGCTGAAGTGTTGAGGCTGACTCTGAATGATCGACATTTGTACCTACGTGTCTCGCTATACTCTTGAGTACGGGAATATTCACTGTCGTCCCACATTGGATGAGAGTGCTTGGGATAAGTGCGAGGCATCCTGAATCTGCTCACCGAGTTCATCTCATCCCGGATAAGGCCTATGTTTGCGATTCTCTGGCCTCCAATCAATCTCATCACCCATGCCTCTTTCCTCCACTACACAAATTGTATACAAGGCTAGGAAATGGAATAGCGGTGCTTACTTCCACTTCCGTCTGTTATCTACGTAGCTATGATCCTCGGGATGTTAAGAGGGTAGCGAGATATAGGGCATGCCACCAACGCCGCTCTATGAGCTTGAACAGCGTGTTATCATAAACTTTGGGTGCTGATAATGTCTGCCCAATGTCAATGAGGCCTTTGCGATGAAGTTTAGTGAATTATTTGTCACCTTCTTGCCACACAGCAACCCACTCGGCCTCATCCTTGTTCCTAGCTATCACTTCTTCTAGCCATTGCAGCTGCCTGCATTAGCTCACCTGCTTTCGGACTCCTACTCTGTTTCATTGCCCCGGCCATGTAGTCATACTCTAGGGTTATCTAGTTGGTACGGGCGAGGTCCATACAGCATCCGTGCAATAATTAGTGAGATCTCTACTACTCGCCCTCGGACTAGAACACTCTCCAAGAAACAACCTTTGCTCCTTTATCTTTGCCACACTCCTTTGCTACTCCTCCATTGTGGCCAGGTATTTGGCGTAAAACTCTGACGATCTCCTCGTATTGTGGCAAAGTGCTTGGCAATCCAATTTAACCAATAGAAGCTAAAAATAAACCATCTCCTCAACTTCATTCAAGGAATTAGTGAGGGTTGGCAGTTCTTATTGGATGCTTCTTTTTGGCTTGTTTTAGCGATGAAGCGTGCCTTGTTCATATATCTCTTTAGCACCCGACACCCTCCAGCATTGTTACGTTTTATCTAGAAGGGTCCTCTCATCTACTTCCTCCTTTGCTTTCTACATCATTCTTGGTCCCTTCGGCCCTTCCTTAGTAGTTGATTTGGTTTTTGACCTTTGTTGTTCCTCTAGTTCCCTCTTCGAATGGGAGCTTGAGCAAATGTGGTATTAGTCTCTTCGCAGGACTTTTCTTTTGCCCTAGTGGTTCTTGTTCCATCTTTGTAAGTGTCTACTTGATAATCCTCAAGTGAACCACTAGAGTGAATCTCCGGCAATCCCGAGACTCTAAGTCAATTGTTTTATCTATCAATCTGCGAGGCTTGTATTAAATACGCCTTTGCATTTGTATGTCATTGTACACAGTGAGAAAGAGGTTAGTATTCAATTTTTGAAAAAAATCAGATAGAAGAAGTTTAGTATCTCATCATGTCCTCGATCGAGTCTGACTTGTGAGAAGCCCTAATGGTGCCCCACGACTTTGCGAGGTATGACTCGTACCATGAAGATCGCTCCATCCTTGAGTCATCCCGATAAAGTCCCATTTTGCATAAATTATGTTTTTCATCATGACTTGTGGTATGACCCCCGTCGATTCCACAAGTCGTAGTGGAAAGGCTTCCCCGAGATCGATTTTTCAAAATAGGTGAGTACGAGGCACTTAGTATGACTCATAGTGTCAACCTACGATCCATCTTGTCTTGCGTACCCTTTTATTGCAACTCTTACAATTCTTTTGCTCGGTGTGTAAGTGTTTGTTTTGCACATTTTATGGTACTCAGTTTCCCCCAGGTCTAGCATTTGGTAAACTCCTTTTACACCACTTAATCCTTCCCTACCTATAACTCCCTTTAGGTGTTCTTGGTTAAAAATTCAATAAATTTCCAAAGGTTTTTCGGTCACGTTGGAGCTTTACGCACATACCCATTGATTTTCAAGCATACCCAGTGATTCTTATGGGTTTTCAATTCCCTTAAGTTCACTTTCAAGCATTAATAACTTACAATGTAAATCACTTACTTGATTGTCGATTCATATACTGGAAATCAGCTAGGGCATTGCACACTCGGTTGAAACAAGAATTTCGTGCTTTACTTTCTTGATGATGGGAAGCTAGGGTGTTGGGAAGAGGGTTCTCAGTAGGTGGAGTGCGTGGATTTTGAGGTGTTCGCATGGGAAGATGGTCGATTTTGAATTTTAAGTAGGTGAGGGCTATTTTAAAAATCTGAAGTTTGAATCGGGTAATTTTGACCCGTCACGGTTCGTACCATGAGTCGTAGGATCATCCTACAACTCGTCCCTGGCCTATAATGACTTTAGCTGGAGAACTTGCACAGTGACCTACGAAGGCATCCTACGGCTTCGTACCATTGAGGTACGAATCGTAGGATGATTCTAGAATCGAACTTGCTTAGAATATTCTCTGTTTTTTACCACCATTGTTACCCTGACTCGTAGGACACTCACCATGGTCATCTTTGAAGATCTGTGCTTGATGATTTTTCAGCCACCTATTTTTGTTTCCACCTTTCCTTTGAGCACACATTAGTTCAATAACTTGGGTTTCCACCCAAGAAGCGCAATTGCTTGTCGTGTACAGCCCGGAGTGGGTCTGATTACTCAGTTCGCAAACCACCAATTGGGTCCTCGAAGAGCTTGAAGTTTGCTTGCATTAGGGCACGACGCGGGAGTCTGCTGACTACGCGAATTCTTCAAGTGACTCATGATCATCCTCAGTGTTGAGATCACACTATATTCCTTTGGTTTCTTTATGGTCCGACAGATGTTGAAAGTGACCTCTTCTTTGTTTGCTGAACTAGCAGGCCGGCTTACCACATCTACTAAGCTACTCTAGTTGCGAGGAATGGTCGCCCCCGAGAATTATAGGGGACCTCATAACCAATTGACCTCACGCAATCCAATATCACGAAAGTTGCTTGGGAATATAACCTTATCTACCTTGACAAGCACATCAACTAGGATGCCTACTGGTCTCTTTACTAGCTCCCAGATCACAGAGTGCCCTTGCGAACTCGACATTAACAATGGTACAAGGTATCGTGAAGGCACACAGGTCTTCCTTTTGTTGAGCTAAGACCCTTGTTGCCCAATGGCAACTGTAGTGTTGGACATTGTCAACCGACTCATAGCTTTTAGATCTTTTCTTCGTCACCATGTCCTTCGCGTTTTGCATATCGGCATCTTCTACGAATTGCTTCGACCAACGGTATATTCACAGAAAGTTGTTTGAGCATGAAAGAAATTTTTGAAACTTACCGTTATACCTTTTACTTCATCCTTTACGGGAATGGTGGCGGTGGTCTCGGGATAGCATTTTGCACTAAGTTTCCTTGATCCATGTCTTATTCCTTCTCACTCCTAGAGGCTTTTGCAACACATCATATTCATGTCTCATCACCAATCTCTACTTCCTCAATCACTGCGGCTCTCTTTCCTCCTTTCCTTCAGCGAAACGCGGGGGGTCAACTGCGTTTTACCACTCCTAGTCATCAGTTCCATGCAATGAGCATCATTCTTTGGATTCTAGACAGTGTTGCTAGGAAGTGAACCCTTTTGCCACAAGCAGTTCCATTGATGTCGACGGTTCCCAAGTTGGTGTTCTATATGCTTGATGGTGGTGGCGTGAGATTCACTTTCGTTACATGCTAGATAAATCACTTGGCGAATTTCTTTTAACTAATCATCCGTGGACCTCACCTTCTTCAGCATTTCGGCCATCATGCTCTCCAACTTTGATTTTCCGGTCTCCCTTTCTCATGCGTTGGGAGGCACATAGACTCAGCTGGTCATTGCAATATGCATCACTTCTTCTCCATTCTCCCTCTCGCTCATGACCCACACGACTCCTATCTATGAACCCGTTCCTATTTAGCAGATTTGTCTCTGTATTGGTTCCGACCTTTATTTCCAAAACCTTGGTGCCAATTTTCTTGTCCAAACGCTTGGGCGTTGGCTGAAACCAGCCACTTGGCTATCTAGGAAGTTTTCCTTTTCCCTCGGAAATTAGAGTGCTTTTCTGCCTACTCCCTTCCTTGAGTTCCCATTGCATTTCGTTTTGGATCCTGCTCCATGATAGCCCGCTGTCTGCAAATCCAATGATGTACGCATGTGAGCCAACTCCTGTCCATTCACCTCCTTCTTTCGTTGATGCAGTCAAACCAACAACATATGTACCTTCCTTTACATGAAGCCTCCCTCGTATGCTAGGCCCTTTTTGTCTTTGTCACCACTGTCAAGGATAGTGGCTGCTTCCTCCCGGGTGGCGACTCATCAAATAACCACCTACCACCATATCTTGCTACAACCTTGGTGCTATTATTAAGAGTCTGTAAAGATTTCCAATATTTGTCTTGGGATTTTCATGGTTCGGGAACTTAATCAACTGTACGCCTCAACTTGAGTTTCATGAAGTGCCTCCATCTTAATTTTACGGAAGTTGTAGATCTCATCTTTTAACTGCCAGCATCCTTGATGGGGAAAGAATCTCTCCAAGAAGGCTTGTTTAAGCTCCTCGATTATTTATGGAGTCGTTAGACGCTCGATAACCACAAAGTAGCTTCCCGATAGAGAGAAAGGGAAGGCGAGTCTTATTGCATCTGGCTTACTCCGGGCAGCCTGTATGCCTTGCATATTCCTACAAATTCATCAAGTGCAGGTTGAGAAAGTCATCCACGGTTTGCGTAGCCCTTGAACACCGCTTTCATGTTTAGCAATTGAATCATAGTGATCATAATGTCAAATTTGGCCTCAAGAAGCTGATGGTGGTGGCTTTCATTGCTCGATTGACCCAACCTCGTATATATACAGGTCATCATCATCGAAAGACTGAGAGGCAAATCTCTGGGCTGCAGTTGCCTCCATGTTGAACGACGTTTACCACCTCGTCTCTATCATCACCCGACTCTTTGAAATACGGCCAGACTCGTTCGTCTTGCCTAGCTTCTTTAGCTAAGCGGGGTTCTCTCTGCTCGGGGTTCTCAATTCTATGCGGTGCTCGTTCTATTTCAGGTTTAGTGGAACAAGGGGTCTCCTCTATTCCGGTGCTTGGCATTCACCGGAGGGCTGACTTGTGGGTATCAAGAAAACACAAAAATAAATGTAATTAAGGAAATGAATTCCCAAAAAGTCAATACAAGCAAATAACATAGTCTTAGTCGTATTCCCCGACAAGATGCCACTTTTTGATAACGCTCAAACCACACTTCTAACTGAAGTATGAAGCTGACGTTGTCAACAAATAACCCTAACTAGAAGTTGGGAGTCGATCCCTTGAGGAAGATATGGAAGGATGTAGAAAAACGCTAGTGCTTAACTTTTTAGTTAATTATCTCCTAAGAAATTGTAAAAATAAGTATCAATGCATTGAGAAGTAGGTGGTTGTTTTCAAAATTTATGCAATTAACTAGGAGTAAGTATTCCCCATGGATCCATAACTTCTTCGGGTTTACACTAGTGATCTATTCCAATATTTGCCATAGAACTGATAACTTAGGTTCATTAAAGCGATCAACCCAATCCCTATTGAATTACTATCCTCAATTACTCTACCAAGTCTCATGAGTTTTGCAAACAAACCGTTATCACTAAGTTCCAGATATAATTATCCTGCGACCCTGACTCAAGTTAATACAATGATCATCAGATCAAGGCTCCATTGTAATTCTCTTTTCCTAAGTCTCTACCTCTTCGACCATGAGTAAAGAATTCGAGCACTTCCCTAGCGTTGCGCACCGCTAGAATCATTAAAGATGAAGAGAATACAATATAAGCATTTAGTATTGGTTTTAGAATAACTTCTTGCTAACCCTAGTTCGTTAATTCACATGGTTTCCACAAGCCTTAGTTGTGGTAGTTTTAACCCTATCATGTTCATAAGTAATTTAATAGCATTCATAGACAAAGCTTAAAATAATACTTACAACAATGATCGGAAGAACTTCACTTGATTAATGCAAAATTCGGAAGACAACTTTACAATAGTATCTCAAAATAAAACTAACTCTTCAAACTAGATTGTAAGACTTGAAACTTGATGTAAAGCTTGATACTCAAAGCTTCATTCAAAACTTCATCTAAAACCTAATTTAAAACTTCATCGCTATTACATGAAAATAAAGGGGTATTTATAGTAGATTTATGTCTTCCTTGTTACTTGATGAATTTGGCTTGGGAATTGTTAATTTCCTCTTCCTAGTTGATGTAGGAAACCAATTTGTGGCGTTGGAAACTCCTTGTCGCGTCGCCTCTTGCCCTTTATCGCGTAGCACATGCTAACACGTGGGGAAGGAAGGCATCGTGCACCTTCCATCGTGCGGGAGAAGTTTTGCGTCACGTGTTTCTGTGAGCCAACGTTGGGGCACCTCGCGCCTACCCCTGCCAAGAAATGTTGGCGCCTCGCGCCTGTTGTTGCACTTAAGGAGGGCTTCCACTTGCGCCAAGCATAAGCGTTTGAAGGAGGTTGCCTCGCTCATGGCGGTGCCAACGTCGTGCGGACTTAATTTTTGCATCTTTCGATCCCACATCTTCACATTTGATCAATAAGCCTTAAATACCTTCAAATTCATCATTTTAAGCCCTAAAAACTTCTCATCGCGTGATTTAGCCATTTTCACAAATATGTAACATAAACACATGAAAACACACATAATTTGTTCTCAAAACATAGTAAAGTGTGGGAAAAATACGTCTATGAAGTGTGTAAGTACGCCTTCATCAAAGGACACATGAAACACCTGGTGAACTTCGGACAAACTTGGTGGCAAAGCCAATCCATAGGCCACCTCCCCCATATATCTAAGTATCTCAAATGGGCATTATATATATAGAGTTGAGCTTGCCTCCTTCCCAAACCTTATCACGCATGGCCAGGTGAAACCTTGAATAAAACTTTACTCTCCTACCATGAATTCCATATCTCTAACTTTTCGATCCACATTCTTTCTGCCTGCTTTGAGCTGCCAATAGCTTCTCTGGTTCACTTTAACCTTCTCTAATGACTCCTTTAATAGATCAATACCCCATGGTCTTACCTCAAAGGCATTAAAACAAGCAATAGGAGATATTCACCTCTACCATATAAAGCCTCAAATGGAACTACATCAATGCTTGAGGGATAGCAATTGTTGTCGAGAAATCTTTCTAATAGTAAAATGGTCTCAATGACCACCAAAGTCTTTCACGCAAGATCAGAAGCATATCTCCAACACCTAAATCGTCCTCTTAGGTTGCTCATCGGTTTGAGGGTGAAATGTTGTACTCAAATTGACCTAATACCCAGCCCATCTCCAAGGTCCTCCAAGTTAGATGTAAACTGCATACCTCTATTCGATAATTGAAACAAGAAGTCCGTACGACCAAAAAACCTCTTAGATGTACAACTTGACTAACTTCTCCGTGTTATAAGTCCTGTTTGCTATAAAATGTGCATATTTAGTCAACTTCTTTACAATAACTCATATAAGTCAAATTTTCCCAAGGTCTTTGAAAGAACAACCACAAAATCTATTGTTATCCTCTTCCTTCCATTCAAAAATAGGCATCGTCTGAAGTGTTCCTCCCGGGCCTATAGTTCTTATACTTTACTTGTTGATAATGTAAACCTTTGGGCAATAAATTCCACAATACTACACTTTATTTTACCCCACCAATAGTCTTGCTCGGATAAAGAGTACATCTTGGTAGCACCGGGATGTATAAAGTATCTTGAACTGTGAGCCTCTAACTGGATGGTCTTAATTAGATCATCAACAGGGGAACACATACCTTCCTTGATCCTCGGGACACCCTCCCACTTTATCAATCATAGCCTCCTTCTCTC
Source organism: Datura stramonium (assembly GCA_018107945.1). Taxonomy (NCBI): domain Eukaryota; kingdom Viridiplantae; phylum Streptophyta; class Magnoliopsida; order Solanales; family Solanaceae; genus Datura; species Datura stramonium. Next base: position 15,828 of record JACEIK010009103.1, read on the forward strand.
TGTAAGACTTTATCTCGGATCTTGCTCAATTTTACATCCTCGAATGGTTTGGCTTTAATGCACTCCAAAAGCGATGACCTTACCTCTCATAAGCCAAATTCCACGGATTCCAGGACAAATTAAGTCTCATGAAATTATTAGTTAAATTTTAAACCTCTCTAGCCAGTGGATGCTTCGTAGCCTCTAAACAAGCCAGGCTACCCATACTTTCAGACTTCCTACACAAAGCATCCTCCACCATATTTGCCTGACTACGATGATATAAAATGGTCACATCATAATCCTTAAGTAGATCATCCATCTTCGCTACCTCAAGTTAAGATCTCTCACGAATAAGCAAATCGCAAACTACGGTGGTCAATAAATACCTCACAATGGACACCATAGAGATAGTGCCTCCAAATTTTTGGAGCAAACATCATCCTTGCTAACTCCTAGTCATGTGTAGGCTAGTTCTTTTCATGCACTTTCACCTTCTTCAAAGCATACACAATGACCTTCTTATCCTGTATCAAAATAATACCCAAACCAGAGTGTGAAGAATCATAGTAAATTACAAAATCATTACCCACCATAGGCAATGCTAGAATGGGGGTAGTAGCCAGTAGAGTCTTGAGCTTTTGAAAGCTTCCTCCTCCCTCATCGAGACCAGCTAAATGGCACGTCTTTACAGATCGATCGAGTCAGGCGAAATGTAAAAACAAACCCTTCACAAATTGACAATAATAGTTAACTAACTTATAAAACTATGAATTTTTGTCACCAAAGTGGGCCTAGCCCAGCTCTTAACTACCTCCACCTTCTATTGATCAACCATAATCCCTTCCTTCAAGACCATATTATTTTCCAGTAAGATGTCGGCGGTTAGTATGCATGCCTAGTGGATTTGTGATGAGTGATGAGAGTTTGACGCATGCAGGAAGAGCCTTGGAAGCAGGGTCCAGGCGAGGCCGGGTAGTGAGGGCGGCGCGGCGCGCCCGGCCTACTGTGTGTTGGGCGGGCGGAATGCCGGGTACACCGGTGCCTTTAGGAGGCGCGGGCGGCATGCCTTTGGCGTGTTGACCGGCACAGGTGCCCCCGGTCCACTACCCATGTTTATATAAAGCCCCCTTGTTCAATTTAAGTCCTTATTTTGTTACTCCCTCGGTCGGAAAAGGAAGAAGACGCGGCTCTCAATAAATTTTCATCAAATTACGCTGCGCCGTCCAAACCCAAATAAACTTTGGGTAACAAGTTACATGCCTATGGAAAGCATTTCTACGGAGTTATTTCTTGAAAATTCACTTGGTATGTGGAACTGAGTAAAGGTTGTCGAAATTACTCCAAATTGAATCTAAATGGCCACGAGACATTAGAGTAAGCATTTCTCCCTTTAGCATACGGGTTGCGGTGAATGGAGCTGCCGTTAGGGTTGAAACTCATAATCTAAATGAAAGTGGTATTCGAGGTATGTTAAGGTAATTCCTTCGGCAAGTTATTCTAGTATTATAATACGACGTAAATCCTTGTAGGAAAGCCGGAAGCATGTATATTATGGTTGAAACTACTACCATTAGTTTGATATTAGCATTTTCTATTTAGATAGGGACTGGCCACACCTATATAGCCTTCCGTTGACCAACCACGGGGTTACTAGGTTTGTGTCATTACAGCCGGGCTATATGGATCGCTCTAGAGCTATATGTTGTACCAAGGAGCTATACTCGGGCCCAAGGGCCATACTGATCCATCGGAAGTGGATGGACTTTTATTTATGTCGTATCATAATCTTAGGCCCTCGTTCGAGCCTTGTGTTCCCAAGGTGCAGTTACAAGAGTCTACCGAACTCGGAGACACGGCTCGGGAGCTGAGCTGGCTCAGTTGCGGACCCGGGGGACATTAGGTTAGCTATAGTTACACATTGACTCATTTTGACCATGTTAGGGGTATAGATTGAAGTGTGCTCACCAAGGATTATAAAGGGCCCGTGCGGGTTTTTTTGTGCTAGTTGTACCTTTTTCGGATTATGGGGGCTATGTAAAGGCTCTTGTTTACATTACTTATTTTTATTTATACGATGAGTTCTAGAAATGCATGTTGCATCTCTTATCCTTTCTATTGAATCGTTTTCAGTTTTATTATCGAGTAATTATTGATCATTTTCATTACTGCCTTACATGTGTCGGTACATATTGTACTGACGCCCATATTTAAGGGTGCTGTATTGCCTTGCCTACAGGTGCAGATAGATGGGGTTTAGGACCTCCTAGTCATTCGTGATCAATAGTTCAATCAGCTTCTTTTCTCGAGTAGATAATGAACGTTTGTTCTTTTGTTGTACGATTTATGGGTGGTCGGGGCCTATCCCGACCATTATTCCACTCTTAGAGGCTTATAGGATACAAATTCTTAGTTTTGGTTTTGTTGTTGGTTGTGTGGGGACTATGTATACTTATTTTGCGCGATAGACCGGTGGGGCCTGGATTTAGCTTTTAGTTAGCGGCCTTATCGGCTATAACATGTTATGACTACCTGTTTTCATTCTTCTATAGCTAGATAGCATGGTGGTCTTGTCTCATCCCACATAGGATCCCTTTTATTGTGTGTTGTTGGTTAGTTGTTTTTTAATTATAGGTTGCTTTGTAGCTGATCGACCGGGGCTGTTTGGTGAGATATAGCTCATCGTTTTCTTGAATTGAGTTGCGAGGCATGCACCGAAATTATAAGCCTAGTTAGGTCGGTTCGAGGATCCCAGTGTGGTACCAGATGCTAGTCATGCCTCCCAAGGTGGGCGTGATAAACTTGGTATCGGATCAGTGTATCCTAGGGAGTCGCCATGCTAAGTAGAGTGTCTATGGATGTGTTGTGCACCACATTCCATTGGCAAGAGGCTATGGGGCATAATAGTGTGGTTACCCTTCCTTCTTCTTCGGTCGTGCTGAGGCTATGTTGTATAGGGTTGAGTCTCTACGTCTATCTTATTCTTCTTATCTACAAAGAGATATCATACGCACAATAGACCACGATGGAGTCGAGCTAGTGTCGCGGTAGGAGAAGGCACTAGCGAGTGCCTCGGTCAAAGTCGACGATGCGAGGGCGATAGGGGAACTTCATCCCGGTCTCCCGGCATTCTCCGCTGATAGGAGTCCTTTAGGAGTGTAGACATGTCGGCACCACCTCTAGCGGTCCACCATGCCTATACGATCGAGATCAGAGGTTAGGAGGCGTTATCTATATATTAGCTCGAGATAATGGTTGCTCCGGCGCCTTCATAGTACCGTGGATGCTGAATCTTAGGGAGAACCTAGAAGTTAAAGGGTCCGACAGTTCCTAGCCTGAGTCCCCCTTGATTCATAGGGACGGACCGAGGAAGGACCCTTGGGATTTCTTGGATCGATTCTGAAGTGGATTTTAGGGTGATGCATGCCACACCGAGTGGAGTCGAGTTGAGTTAGAAGTATTTCAATTTCGGGACATAGAAGTGTTGTGGTATGAGAGTTGGGAAGGATCCCGAGGCAAAGACACTCCCCCTCCAACTTGGTCTAGCTTAACCAGAAACCTTCCTAGATCACTACTTTCCCTGAGAAATCCAGAAAGGCCGGGTGGATCAATTTTGCTGGAGAAGGGCTCGATGAGTGTCGAGAATATGCAATGAGGTTTGACTCCTTGGCTACATATTATAAGCTAGATTTTGAAGATACCATTCAAGGCAGTACATCAATTTTATTATGGGGATGCTTCTAGAGTACATGGAAACATTACGGCTACTTTATGAGGACATGGACATTGGCCGCACTCGGGCTTCCACTCGGGGAATGTGAGGGGATCAGACGGTGATAGCGGGGAGATAAAAGGGAAAATCAAGAAGCGGTGCGGAAGGGCGAGGCCCAGTGATACACGAAGCCCGAGAATTCGGGCGGACTGGAAGCGAATATCGGGCGGGCCACCCAACCTCCACCTCCACGGCGGGGGTGGTAGACCGGATCATTAGGGGCGGTCGGGACCCGGCGAGCTCATGAGCGTCGGGCTCACCTCCAGCGGTAGAGGTTCAGATCGAGCAGGTCCACGGTGTTACGTTGTGTTATTTGCAGTGCGATATCATTTTGGGGCGTTGCGGTGTGGTTCTGCTACTTGTTAACTTTGTGGACAAGAGGGTAATGATGAAGGATTGTCCGGCTATAGGTTAAGATTGATCGGGACCGACGGGGCGGATCTTTTGAGAAGTCATATGCCCAGCATCTTCAGCGAGAGTGCAAGCCCTCAACTCCGGTGGTAGAGGCAGAGGCAAATCGGGGGCATCTAGTTCGGGTGGTGATCAGGATCGCACTTATGCTTTACCGGGGACCGGGAGTTAGAGTCGTCGCCGGATGTTTTGATAGGTATACTGGACATTTGCGCTCACTCAGTTTATGTTTTGATAGACCTAGGTTTTGTCCTACGCTACACCACAAACAACTTTGAAAGTTTGGTATAATTCTTCCAATTGCTTTACCAACCTTTCTCGGTGTCTACACCTATCGGTGATTCTATTATTTCTAAAAGAATTCCCAGGGAGTTGCACGATAAAAGTTATTCGGTCGCCAGAATTTAGCAGATTTAGTGGAGCTGAAATGATTGATTTTGATACAGTATGGTTATGGATTGGCTAGCGCCATGTTACACCAATGTGGAGTGTTGGAACAGGCTTGTCCAATTTCACTTCAGGGGTAGTGTGAGAGTGGAAAGGCAATACGAGTTATGCCAAAAGACAGGTTCATATCCTGTCTTCGGGAAAAGTTGATAGCAAGGTTGTATTACCATGTGCGGGGTTTGGAAAGTGCAAGCAAAATCCCCAGAACTTTTGGTCCATTCTAATGATTAATGAGTTTCCGGATGTATTTCGAGATGAACTTCCTAGTATTCCCTTAGAATGGGAAATCAATTTCTCTATCGACTTGCTACTAGGTACTCAGCCTATATCCACCCCTCCATACCGAATGGCTCCTGCTAAATTGAGAGAATTGAAAGAACAGTTGAAATACTTGTTAGATAAGGGCTTTATCAGTCCAAGTACGTCACCTTGGGAATTGCACTAGATTACATTTTATGAAAAGAAAGATGGCTCTACGCATGTGCCGTTATCGGCGATTGAATAAGGTTACTATTAAGAATAAATACCCTCTTCCCAGGATTGATGACTTGTTTAATCAGTTTCAAGGGAAAATATTTATCAAGATCGAATTAAGGTCGGATACCACAGTGCAAGTTCGGGAGAAAAATATTGAAAATAGCTTTCGGGACTAGATGCGGTCATTTCGAATTTCTGGTTATGTCCTTCGTTGGCCATTTTAGAAGTGTTCATGGATCTGATGAACAGCATCTTGAGCCATATTTGGATCTATTTGTGATAGTATTCATCGATCACATTAAGTGTATTTTCGTTAGGAAGCCGAGAACACGAGAATCATTTGCGAGGATGTACTCCGGATCCTCGGGGGCCGTCGTTAAAGCAAATTTTTCTAAATACGAGTTTTGGATAAATTCTGTAGCTTTCTTAGGCCATATTATATCAGATCTTTGGTATTCGGGTTGACTCGTAGAAAATTGGCCCGTAAAGACATGACCTATGCCTACAACTCCAAATGAGGTTCATAGTTTCCTGGGATTATTCGGGTATTACAGAAAGTTTGTGGAAAGATTTTCTACTGCAATCGACACATTTGACCAAATTGACTCAGAAAGCAGCCAAATTTTATTGGACCGAGGCCTGTGAGTAGAGTTTCAGGGGTGAAAAACGGTGACATCGGCTTTGGTGCTGCTTTGCCGAGTTCGGGCGTTATGTTGTGTGTGATGCCCGGGCGTTGGGTTAGGGTGCGTTACGTGCAATACGGTAAGGTAATCGCTTATGCTTCAAGGCAGCTGAGGAAATCCGAAAAGACTATACCACCACAATCTAGAGTTAGGTGCGGTGAGTCATGCCTTGAAAATATGGAGGCAGTATCTGTATGGGGTACACGTGGACATTTCTGGATCTAGGGCTGGGGGTACATCTTCACCTTGAAGGGGTGAATTTGCGGTAGCATTGTTGGCTAAAATTACTAAAAGACTATGACGTGAATATTTTATACCACCTAGGAAAGGCTAATATTATAGTGGATGCACTTAGCCGCAAATATATGGGAAGCTTGGCACATCTGAGGCAAGAACAACTAGAAATGGCTCAAGAAGCTGCATAGGTGCTTGACTTAGCGTCAGGATAGTAGACTCGGAAGATAATGGGGTGTGATTTAGAATACAGCAATATCATCCACTGGTTGTAGAGGTGAAAGAATGGTATTATGAAAGGCGTTAGCCTAGCGCCCAGGTCAGAGATAAGGTTCAGCAAGGCAAATTAACGACGCCCGAGTTGATGGAGATGGGGTCTTGATGATATTGAGAGGTCGCCTCTGCATTCCGGATATAAGCGGGGGCTCCACTTGATGATTATGGTGGAGGTACATTATTCTCGTTACTCTCTTCATCCAGGCTCGACGAAGATGTGCCATAATACAAAGAGGAGATATACTGGTGGCCTGGAATGAAAAGGGTGTAGCTGAATTTGTACGGTATCCTAGCTGCCCGGTAGGTAAAAAGGCCGAACATCAAGCCCTGGCGGATTAACGGGAGATAGCGAGTGCCTATGTGGAAAAGGGAAGACATCAATATGGACTTTGAGACAGGATTACCTCGCACCAGGCGTAGATTCGATTCTATTTGGGTTATTATCGATAGACTAACAAAGTAGCTCACTTCTTACCGAGTCGGGGCTACCTTCTTAGGCAGAAGACTATCTTGAGTTATATATCAGGAGATAGTCCATCTACATGGTGTTCACACATCTCTTATTCCTGATGAGAGGGCACAATTTACATCTAGATTTTGGTAGTCATTTCAGAAAGGCTTGGGGACACGGGTTAATTTGAGCACGACATTCCATCCTTAGACAAGCTTGATCGGGCCAGTGCTAATTTCGGACCCTCGAATATAAGTTACAGGTATGTGTGCTAAGCTTCAAAGGAATTTGGAACGAGCATCTACATATCGAATTTGTATACAATAATAGTTATCATTCTGCAATTCAGATGGCATCTTATAAGCCACTTGTATGGACGAAATGCTAGGTCCCCTGTCGAGATGGTTCCGAAGTAGGGGAGTCGAGTTAATCGGACACAGTATGATCCGCCGATCGAAGGAAGGTAAAACTCATCGGGGAGTGCTTGAGAGCCCGAGTCATCGGAAGTCCTATTCCGATGTACAGCATAGAGACTTGGAATTCGAGGCTAATGATTGGGTATTCCTTAAAGTTTCGGCGATGGGCGTCATGAGGTTTGGTAAGAAGAGAAAGCAGCCACAGGTTCATTGTGGCCTTCGAGGATCCTCCAGAGGATAGGCCGAGCAGCGTATCAGCTAAATTTCCTCCAGAGCTGGAATTTGTCCATCTAGTCTTTCACATGTTAATATTGCAAAAGTGTATAGGGGACCCATCTCGGGTTGTTCCAATTGAGGGCAGTATAAGTGCCCGAGGAATTAGCCTACGAAGAGGTTCGAGTAGCTATACTAGATTGGAAGGTTTGTTGGTTAAGTAACCAAAAGATGTGGCCTCCATTAAGTTCTATGAGGAATAGAAATAAGAAGAGATGACACGGGAAGGTAGGGGCGACATGAAAGTCCGATATCCTCACTTATTCGAGGATTGACCCGAATATGAAGTGGTGAGGTTGTTTAGGTTGCTATTTACACCTTATATTATTGGAAATGCTTGTTTAATTATTTACCTCTTTATTATGGAATAGCTATTTATAGCATCGATGAAGACACCCTATGTTGGATTTTCTGCATTCGAGGTTTCGATAGTCCATAATATAGAGGAGACTCTGCTGAAATTTTTCTAAGTATTAGTTAAAAGAGTTAACCCCTTTAAATACGAAGATGACATTAGGATGAATGTTCCTAAGGAGGATGTTACCACGTAAGATGTTAGAGGTTAGTGTGTGTGCGCATAGATTTGTGATGAGTAATGAGAGTTTGATGCATGAGGGAAGAGACTTGGAAGTAGGGTCAGGCAAGACCCCAGGCCGCGAGGGCAGTGTGGCGCTTGACCTATTGTGCGCTAGGCAGCGCGGCGCTCGAGCAGACCGACACCTTAGGAGCCATGATGCGTGTGCGCCCAGCACAGCACATTGTCCGATGTGGCTCTTGATCCCTACCCATGTTTATATATAAACCCCCTTATTCAATTTAAAGTCACATTTTCAATACTCCTCGGCAAGAAAAGGAAGAAGATGCAAATCTCAATAGATTTTCACCAAATTATGCTATTAAACGCCATCAAACGCAAATTAACCGGGTAACAAGTTCTAGGCCTAAGAAAAAAGAATTCTACGGAGTTATTTCTTGAAAATTCACTTAATTTATACGGAACCCATGTAGAGTGAGGTTGTCGAAATTACTCCAAATTAAATCATGGCCAAGGCATTAGGTAAGCATTTCTGCCTTCTAAACTCTCAAGGAATTATGGGTTTTAAATAGAGTTATTTAGAGTTGAATTATAGTTGATATTATTATCGAAGATATCGTTATGCCGAATTTAGTATTGAAATTAGCCCTATTCTTTCATCATAAGGGCTGCAGTTGAGTGGAACCGCCGATTACAAGTTGAAACTCTTCAGTTAAACAAAAGTCGTGTTGAGTATGTTAAGAGGCGGAATTCGCCCGGCCCAGTTATTCTGTCGTATTATAATACAACCTAAATCCTTGTAGAAATCCAAAAGCATGTATATTATGATTTAGCTACTACCATTAGTTTGAGATTAGCGTTTTCTATTTAGATAGGGACTGACCCTACCCTATATAATATACGGTGACCAACCTCGGGGTTACTAGGCGTGTCATCGCCTTCGGGGCTATATGGATCGCTCTAGAGGTTATATGTTGTCCCAAGGGACTATACTCGGGACCAAGAAGGGCCATACTACAGTCAATCCATGGATAGACTTCTATTTTAATATCGTATCGGCATCATGACCCTCGTAAACCTTGTGTGCCAGGGTGCGATTTGAAGTCCCACCCAGACTCGCCACCAGCTAAAGGCCAGGCGGGCTCGGTTGCGAACCAGAGGACAGTAAAGGTTAGCTATAGTTACTGTTGACTCATATTGACTTTGTTAGGTATATATATATTGAAGTGTGCTGCATGGGCTTATGAGGGCCCGTGTAGGTTATTCCCGTGCTGGTTATTTACCTTCCGAGCTTATGGGGACGGGTAAGGTTCTTGTTTGCATTACTTATTGCTAGTTATACGGCGGAGTTGTAGGGAAATGCGGGTTGCATCTCTTATCCTTTCTATTGAATCGTTTCGATTTTATTATCAGTACTTATTCGAGTCATATTCATTACTTCCTTACAATATTCGGTATATATTGTACTGACGCCCATCTTTGAGCCTTTGCCTTACTTGCCTACGGTGCGGATAGACACGGTTGGGACCTCCTAGTCATCGATCCAGTCAGTCCAATCAGCTCTTTTTCTCCGGTTGGTAGTTAGAAGGTTTGTTCTTTTGTTATGCAGTTTATGGATAGGTCGGGAGCTCTGTCCCACCATTATTCCCTCTTAGAAGCTTGCAAGCTACAGATTCTAAGTTGATGGCCGTATGGGGCCCATGTATCTTATTTTTGCGATGGTCGTGTGGGGCCTAATTTAGCTTTAGTTAGAAGCCTTGTCGGCTATAGCATAGTTATGACTACTGTTTTCATTCGCTATAACTAGACGGCATGGTGGTCTTGTCGGCCATAGAATCCCCTTTATTGCGTGTTGTTAGTTGGTATTTTCTATGCAATTGGCTATATGTGGCCTTGTTGGCCCAAGGCGTGTTTAGGCGAGATATAACCTTCGTTTTTCTTAAGTCTGAGTTGCGGCATGCACACAGAAGTGCATAAGCCCGGTTAGGTCAGTTTAGATCCCGGTGTGGCACCATGTGCCGATCATGCCCTCCCAAGATGGGCGTGATAGACATGCCTTTGAATCATTAGGTGATGATTATGACCTCAAGTCAATCTTAGAAGGTGAAATGCCTAAAGCTGATCAAATAAGTAATCTATGGGAAAGAGGATGCCAATGCGGATAGTAACTTTTTGTTCAACTTGCGATAGTCAATGAGCATTCACATACTCCGATCCTTAATAAATCACACAGGGGGCACCTAACAGGAAGGCACTCGGATAGATAAATCCCTTACCAACAAGATCCTCTATTGCACTTTCCAGCTCCTCGGCTCGGTTGGTGTCATCCGATATGGCGAAATAGAAATAGGATGAGTCCCTAGCTCTAAGTCAATATAGAAATCAATATCATAGTTTGGTGGCATTCCGGGGAAGGTGCGGAAAACACTTCCAAGAACTCATGTACTACGGAACTAACTCAATAGGTGGAACATCCGCACTAGTATCCCAAATATAAACCAAAAATGACACCCCCTCTTTACTAACTTCTTAGCACGAATAAAGATATTATTTTAGGAAGCGGATATAATCACCCTTCCACTTATGCCTAGACACACTGGCATAGCTATAATGACCCCACATGCTTAGCATGAAAGTCTAAGATACATGATATGGAAATAACGAACTCATATCCAAAATAAATGAAAGTCAACCATGTATAAAATCATTAAGTCTCACAGTGGTCTTATAACCCATGAATGTCACAATACGAACATTAGACTCTATCTACAATCACTAAATCATTAATAGGTGTGGGGAAACATGAATATAAATTTCCGAAAATCACACACCATACTCGGATCAATATCAAATATGTAGACAAATAAGAAAGCGAAACCCAGATCAAACAAAGTTGTAGCTATCGATTCTGACGAGAATAATTTACTGTGATGATTGCGTCGGATGCCTCTACCTCGAGTCTACCAAAAAGCATAAAAGTGTACTCATCTGCCTGCCTATTCTCTCTGCCCTTGCCAAAATCCTTTAACTAAAGAGTCGTCCTTTCCTTTAAGTTTATGGGTTAACCGACCCAATAGGTACCCTAAAGAAGAAGAAGGAGAAAGAAAGGAGGAAGGAAAATAATGAGAATGAGAAGTACAAAAATGAGAAGGAGAATAAGAAAGAGAAGGAGAACAACGAGGAGGAGGGACGAAGGAAGAAGAGGAGAAAATCGGGAGGAAGAAGGGAGAAGAAGTAGGAGAAAAGAAGGACAAGAAAAGGAGAAGGAGAAGAGGAGGAGAAAGAGGAGAAGGAGGAGACGCATAAGAAGGAGAAGAAAAGAGCTAGGAGGCGAAGCAAGAGAGAAGAAAAGGAGGAGGAGGAGGAAGAGAATAAGAGGAGGAAGAAGGGCATAAGAAGGAAAGAAGGAGTAGAAGGAGAAGGGGAGAAGAAGAAGGAGAAGGAGGAGGAGGAGGAGGAGACGGGGGAGAAGGAGCAGAAGTAGGATAAGGAGAAGGAGGAGAAGGAGGAGGAGAAGGAAGAAGGAAGAACCCAGGAAGAAGAAGAAGAAGAAGAAGAAGAAGTTGGATATCAATATATCAACTAGATGGAGCATTTTCAATTGAATAAGAGAGTGAATTACCCATCTTGCTTATGTCGATTGCTGTACCTTTACTTCCTCATCGAGATACACTCCCTCCATCCAAGGCTTCCAGTGAAAGAAAAAATTTCTTATTTTCCGTCATGTGCCTGAAGCAACTACTATCTAGATACCATTTTTTTGTAAGCTCCCTCTCACTTCGGCCTACAAGGAAAATCACTTGTTAATTTTGGAAATCTAAACCGGTTTCGTTCTCTTTCCTTGAGTAAATTGATGGATTAAATCTTTTCTCATCCATTTACTAATGTTTTCATTTTATTTAAAAGTTTTACTGTTGGTTGAACATTCATACACTGTAGTGTGCGTATGTTCATAATGACTATATAAGCGTATTTGAATAATATACTTTTTTTGATATCTCATCTAACTCACTTGCTTTGTGGCCAAGACCACTATGACATCTGTTGTGATGTTCATTTAGCCAAAGTTAAAGTTTGAAGATTTTGTTTCATTTTCTGGTCATTGCATGGTTGGTGTTAATAATTTTTAAAGTCTCTTTGAAGCTCAGGAATTCTTTCTAAACTTTTTATATCACTCTTGTTGTTACCACCAAAAGTAAATAGACCTCGGTGAAAGCCTCTTAGTCAGTCGACCCGGCGGCTTATGTGCAACCTGTGGCCCACGCCTCCTATTTGTTCAGGGGCGGACAGCCCCCCAACTAGTTGTATGGGGTGGGGTGCTTGTGAAAGATTCTTTGGATATTTAGATCACCTATTAGTGTAGTAATTTGATATTCAAGATGTTTTTATCATTGATTGATTGACCTATGCTTGCAGTTTGGACTTTCTTCAGATTAAGAATTTCAGCTTTTAAAAAAAACATTATTCCCTCCATTTCGCTATTTTTGGGAATGAGTGTTCCTTTGATTATTTTTAGCTTGATTTTTCATTTGTTAAACGATTTACATTCAAATTTTGAACTTGATAGATTTTTTTCTAACTCATTTCTTTCCACACTTACAAGATAAAACTCATCCATTAAAGAAAGAAAGAGATTCATAACTTTATTCTTGGGTAAGTTGTGAGCACGGCTTTGAGTTCATTTAGGCATACCTCAAATGATTCATCGTCAAACTTAGAGTCACTCATATCCATGAGAGGCCATTGGTTTTCTCATCTCTACTTTTACTGCCAGAGTCTTCATCAGAAGTTTCTCCCCACATTACCTTTTGAAGGTTTTTGGTGATCCTTAGTTTCTTCTTGGAGTTTGGTGCATTTCTATTCTTTTTCTCTTATAACAAAGGACAATTTCTAAACATGATCCATATTTTCTACAATTAAAGCATCTATTGAACTGGATTTTTTTAGTTGATTTCCCATTGTTGCATATTATTTCCCTTTTCCGCATTTTCCTTTTTGAAGAACTTTTAAACACATGAACAAATATTGTCATTTCCTCATTGAAGTGTCGAGAATGATCATCGGCCTTTAGAACTTAGTTGTATTCTTTCTTTAGTTCCTTATTGATCTTATCACTTTTCTTGAGCTCCTATGTTTGCAGGTTGCAATCAGATCATCTATTTGAATTATTCTCATTTGAATTGTGCCCATGAAGCATACATAGTTCTCAAGACTTTTGTTTATTCTCTTCAATAGAAAACTACTTTTCAAGTGACTTAAGTTCATTGGTTATATGAGTAAATCTAGTAAACATATCCTTAAAATTGAATTTTTTACACCAATAGTGAACAATTCATACTTTGTATTGAGCATATCAATTCTGGATTATTTTTCCTGAGACATACCTTCATGTGCCAATGTCAGTGAATTCTAAATTTCTTTGGCACTAAATCATCCTGAGATTCTATTGTACTCATTTGTTCCCAGACCAAAGTATAAGATTTTGATAGCTTTTGCATTTTTCTCCATCATCTTAATATCTTCAGTATCAAATTCTTCTTTAGTCTAAGGATCTTTTGTGACATCATTTTTTATTTTGATGAGGATCCAACCACCCTCTCGAGATGAAAACCACAGGCGAAGTAGTCCTCTATTTTCAAGTAAATCTCCATGCGATTTTTTTTCATAGGCTATGAAGTATTGACCATTGAAAGAAGAGGTCTAGTGTTGAACTGCCCTTCTAGTAATATTATTTCGAAGTCATTTTGCGAATCTCTCACGAAGGAGTTAATCTAGACATGAGAAATTCTACTCTGCTACCAATTTATATAAATGACTCCTAAATGAATGCAAAAGGGAGTGGAGAGAATTTGTCATGCCCACCTTGAGAGGCGTGGCGGTACACGATGCCTCTTTGTACTTGGAGTCATTATGGCGGACATACACCTCGGGTGCAAGGCAGGCGGCATATAATCAAGAAAATGATCAGCTATATCTCGGCAAAACATAGCGTTAGGTCGCGAACAATACTCAACCTGCGCAAAAATAGCTAACCCAACAGTTACAATAATATATCATCCTATACGAGTTGACAAGACCATCATGTTGTCTAAATCATATACAAAGGAAGGTAGGAGCCCCTATACACGTATATAAGCCGACAAGGATGCTAAGAAAAAGTAACTTCGCCCCATACGACCAACAATACATGCCTAATAAGAGCGTAGTATGCAAGCCTCTAAAGAGTAAAAACATTAGCTGGGATATGGCTCTAGCCTGTCAAGCTATACATCAAAACGAGGCAAACCTCTAATATTTGGCAACTCTAAAAAGAAAGGATTAAACCGTCTGATTGGATCTGAACAACTACTAAGGAGGTTCAGGCTTGCTGTCTGCTCGGAACTGCATGCAAATATGTACCGAATATAGCAAAGCAGTAATAATAACTGAATAAAAGTTGATAAGGAACTTAAAGTAATCAGTGAAAAGGGCCAGAAGTTAACACAGAAAGATTCCCCAACCATAAACATTATCACAGCAAGTAAATATAAAAACAAGAACCTAACCTATCCCCATAAGCTGGAAGGTACAAGCAAAGAAATAACCTACCTAGGCCCCTATAAACACAGCAAGTGCAGCAATCTATATACTCCTCCTAGCCATATCAATGCAGCATCATATGCAAGCTATAACAAATGTATAATCGGCCTACGAAGAAGCTGTGATCAAGCCTTACGGGCTCTGTAATTGTATCGCGCCACGGGCTCCACAACTATATCTAGCCTTTTGGGCTCTTGTAAGCTGCACCACGAGCACACAAGGCTATACTGAGGTCAATAATGCTAACTCAGGCATAGGGAAGCTGGTAAGGGCATTAGACTTCAAATGGCTCTGCGGGCCTCGGTATAGTCGCTTGCTGACTTCATATTGCTCCGTGAGCATAATATTGCCCCATAGGCACTTTAGCAGTTATATCTCTCTTCTTGAGCATCTTGTATAACATTTGACAGGCCTAACCTATATGCTATACGTATTTCATTAGCATACAAATCCCCTTAGGCCTAACACAGCCCATTACTCGCCTAATGCATTTTCGTGTAGCGGCCAGCAGGCACATTCCATGTGTCACGGTGCAGTCGAGATGGTCATGAAAGCCATTATAGAGTTGCTTGACTTAAAGGAAAAAGGTGGTCGGGGTGACCTAGGAGATAATCCAAAGGTCATACTAGTACAATGGTAGTTCATAAGCAGTGCCGAGGTCGTAGGCGACCAACTATGTGGTTCCTTCGCATAGAGCGATTACGGGTACGCTAATAAGCGTGGATATGATCGATTCTATGTAGTCATACAATATCCTACAGGAAGCCACTATAATTATTAACCTAAAAGGTAAACTGTGATACTAAGGTTCTAGTCCCTAGGCGTTAACTTTGGTCTATCTAGATAGCATATAGCTCTTTGCAGCCAGGCAATATGTGGCCCAGTAAGCCAGTATATATGAACTTAGCCCTTCTAGGAAACATGTACATGGGCATGTTGTATGAGTAGCCAAAGGCATTGGACCCATGTCTAATAGCTGATAAGATCCCTACTTAGGGTATTATATAGTCTATCGATTACAACGGCTAGGGTGGTTTCTGGGCGACCTATATGGCAAGTTGTAAGTTGCGTGAGGCTATACGGTCACTAGAAGGTAAGGCAGTGCCTGACTTGAAGTGAGCCACTCCTATCACGACTTTAGTCTGTAGGCGTCAAGGTATGCCCTTTGGCTTTGTAGGCGAGCTTCACTTGTATATAGGCGTCGATAGAAAGTTATACCACCAAGTTGCGCCCTATGTTTGCCCAATCTAACAAAGTACTCTCAACAGCTAACTACAATCCTCTAAGGCATTGGTATGGCAACAAGAGATCATTAACCCCTCCAGATAGTAAATAAGTGAACCGAGGAATCTCTATGTCGCTCTTAGCGATAGTCAAACCAAATATACTTCGACAAGGGATTCTAGATTACAACCTAAATTCATCTAGTATAAGTTAGCCACAACATGTATAATAATAAGATACTACAAAGGTACAAGTTGTATCAACTATACGATGAGAATACTTGCCGAAAGAGATTAGCCTTAACATATCTTAGCGTCGAATTCTGCTCAATTAATCATGCTTTGATTAAGAACTTCTAATCTCTCAGTATCATAGCTTATACACTGCACACACGAGGAAAGAAGGCTAATCTGTTCAAAAGGGCAGTCAACAACATCAACCTAGTAAAACATGATGGTACAAGTTACAACGAGTTAATCGACAAAATCTCACGAATTCTTATAAATTAGAATGGTAGAAGTACTTACTATCACTTGTAGACGTGCTAGTCGTATTTAGAGATGATTTCTATGACTTTTATCATTTGAGGCTCCATCAAACCGAGGCTAATTTCAAAGATTCAACTCCGTGATCTACGTTCTTTGCGGGCCTAGGAATCATTACCTAAGAAGAATTTGTAATTAGACACGATTTAGTAGCGTAACTTGATGTCAATTTGATGAAATCCTCATGAGAAACTTAGTCGGTCCTCTTTAGATATTTCAATTTGATGTCAATTTGATGAAATCCTCAAGAGAAAATCACCTAGGTCGAGGTCACCTCTTTGGATATGTTGAAATAAAATTACACATAATTAGATATAGGAGATTGGTAGGAGACGGAGTCCGCGGCGCGCCTCTCCTGCGGGGGCTTGATGAGTGCGGCTTGCCCAGCTCCCTGCGTGGGAGAGGGATGCATGGCGGTTCCGTAGCTCCTACCCCTAAGTTCCAACCTACCGCTAGCTCGATAATGCGCTTGTGTGTTCACCCTCGAGCCTTCTCTCACAAATGTCATATAGGAACTCTCGACATGCACACTTATAACATGATTAAACAATGAAAACTTATGGGGTGTAACATTATTCCCCCCTTGGACATTCATCCTCTAACGTAATCTAATCTTAAGAGACCCATTTCTTAGCTAAGTCTCCCCTATAATATGGACCATTCGAAAACCCGAAACGCAGAAAAGTTCAACACCAGGCATCTCACGGGATGCTACAACTAATTGAACATCATAGCTCCACCAACAAATGCGTGAGCAACGGACAGCAATAGTATCAAAAACAACAATACAGCAATAAGTGCTATTTCACCTCCATTTATGTATGCAGTCTATGTGCTATCATCCAAGTCTGGAACCGTCGAGATATCTGGGCCCTCATGGATTCTCATTGCTCAAGTCATCTCTTCTACATTTATGTTCCTCATAGACTTTTATGAGGCTAAATCTTTGATCCTCATTCTGGGACTGTTAATCTAGTATAGCTATTGGAGTCTCCTCGAAGGACAACTCTTTTGTGACTGAACATCCTTGATTAGGACAACTTTGAGAGAAAGGTCTCCACGCACTTATGTAACATTGATACATAAAGGACTAGATGAACAGTTACGGTCACGAAGGCAATTCTAACTCATAGGCCACTTGGCCTATCTTCCGGAGGATCGGTATGGCCCCAATGAATCTAGGGCTAAGCTTGACCTTCTTGCCAAATCTCATAACGCCCTTCATCGGTGAAACTTTAAAATACCCAATCCTCTAAAGTCTAGCACACACACCCGCAACATATCCTTGAGTGTCTACAGATAGTGCGCTCTTCACGGCCATCATGCAAGGATAAAAAGCGTACTCAAGTTAACCTACATCTCCAAACCTTTAAAATTGCATTCATGAGAATCTGTGGTAGTAGGCCCTCTGTGTTAGAGATGAGAACACTTTGAGACAACTTTGTGTAGTGGAACTATCTCTTTAATATCTGACTCGGCACATAACATGATTGAAAATGTAGCCTCATTGCGAGAAAGTAGGCTAATTTCATTGGTCTTTTGTCAATAATGACCCAAATGGCGTCAAATTTTCCTTTAGTCCAAGGTAAGTCTATGATAGAATCTATATTAATTGCTTCCCATTTCAACATAGGCATATCTATCTCTGAGTCGGCCCGCCGGAGTTTACGTGTCTGCTTTTACTGCTGGCAATTGGGATGCTATGCTACAAACTCGGCAATATCCTTCTTCATCCGTGCCACCAGCCGATCTCCTTTATATCATGGTATATTTTTGTCAAACACAGGTGACGAATAACGAAATAATTATTGCCTTTTCCATAACGCCAATGAAGCCCTGCCACACATCTTTGGAATGTAGAGTCGACCTCTGAATCTCGAGACTCCATCCTTTGTACATCTCAAAGACTATGACTCCTCTGTTGGGCCTTGCCTCGAGTTGTACTAGGCTAGGGCCTTAAATCTTTATTGCTCCTTTACCTCCCCAACTAAAGATGGCCAGCTTTGTAGTATTATGAATCACAACCCCACTATAATCTGAGCCCATCAACTAGACCCTAAACTATGGCTAACTAGTGCAGCTCTCGATCCCATTCTCTCTTTTTGGTCTCAAATACGATGAGAGCCTTTTGGATACGCTACTAAGGGCATCGGCTACAATGTCAACCTCCCTTGGACAATACAAGATGTCTACATCGTAATCAGCTAGCAGCAAGCTGACGATATTGTCACAAATTCAACTCTTCTGCTTAAATATACTGGAAGCTCTCATGATTAGTGCGGATGTCACTGGATACCATACAAGTAATGCCTCCAAATTTTCAAAGCATGAATAAACTATAACTAATTCTAGATCATGGGTAGGGTAGTTCTCCTCATGCTTCTTTAGCTGCCTCGAAACATAAGCAATCATCTTACCGTGCTGCATTAGGAGACACATCTAACCTAATGCACGAAGCATCATAGTATACTCAGTAGCCCTCTGAGCTCTTTGGAAAGCTAATACTAGTGCGGATATCAATCTATCTTTCAGCCCCTAGAAACTCAGCGATCGTGGGCAAAATAGCATGTCCAAGTGATGCTATAACTTAGTTTTGCCTTGTTTATATATTTATTTATATACATTCTCATGTGATTTTATGTAAATGTGAATATCACAGTAAACAACGTGATTAGTTATTATTTTTGTAGGTTTACAATGAATTTGAGGAACTACTCAATGAATTGGTGAAGTGGAGGCATGGAATCGGAGAGTAGAGCGAACGTCGCCCGAGGAGGTTGCGTGAGCAATCACCTGCACGGTGGCAACGTGCCACAGCGAGCAGGCTGTGCGACCATGGCATGCCACGGCCTAACGCACTGCACAAGCGGCGTGTCACGCTACCAGAGACGGCTGCAGCAGCAGGCTGTTTAGGTTTCTAGAATGCCTATGCGATGCCTCCGTGTCACGAAGGCATATTGGCGTGATACACTCCATGACACAGGCACTATTTCATGTCGGGAATAATTTTAGACACTTCACATTTACTATAAATGAGTCACTTAACTCCAAAAAAGAGGACACACGATCTCATTCTTAAAAACCACACGAGAGAAGTCACGATTTATTTTACGAAGAACCACCTAGGAGTGAAGGAGAAGTGACTCTCATCAAGGTTTGTCAAATTCCTCTTTTTCTTCTACCAATTCTTGTAAGTAAGTTACTTTAACAATGTTTTCTTGTAGTTTATGAACATGCGTGGCTAGAACCCTTCCTCTAGGGTTAAAGCCACAAGATTTGATTGTAATTTTGCGATTTTGTTTTGGAATTAAGTTATTGATTGTTATTTTGTCTTGTATTCTAAATTATTGGTTGTTTTTATGATTGATCACCATGAAAAAATACACGTTAACTTAGGCATATGCTTTAGAAAGTATTTACCTAGGCGGAGACATTGAGAATGTAGGGAGCATGATTGTATCTCACGATATAATTTGTGTTAGAATAGAAATATACCTAATGTCTTGCTTGGTTGATAAGCAGGATGAGTTAGAGACCAACTCAGGTATCACATCACCACTCGAGGTGGTTGTGAGGCTAGAGTTGAGTCGAATGATTAGGTGTGCGAGGTAGTAATCACTGTCCACGCCAAGCCCATCACGTAATTAATTGCCCACGAACTAAAATTATCATCCTCGCTCACAATGTTGTAGTGAGGCTAGTTTGTCGTGTTTAGAGGCTAAAAAGGCCATAAACATGCAATTCTAATCACGTGAGATGACAATTGATAGTTTCATACTTAAACCATTGCAAATCAATAGTATCACATGATTATCAGGTTTAAATCTATGTTGCTCTAAGTGAATTGAGTATTTCGTTGACCAAGATTAGACTTAATTAAACCTTCTCGAAAACTTTTATAATCAACATAGGTATTTAATATCACACTTGAGCTTGATAGGTAGCTGAATTAGTCCCTCTATGGGTTCGACATTCAAGTTCTTAAAAAGAGCCACTATATTACTTACTGACATTACACTTGCGGGCCTCGAACAAGTTTTGGCGCCGTTCTTGGGGACTCATTAAAGTTGAGTGAATTTCAATTTGTTTTTGTGAATTTTAAAATTTTCTTAAGTGTTGAAAAAAAAGTATTAGATTGTTAGTTTATTTTTAATTTTATTTTAATCGATACCCTTCTTAACATGACATCATGGATTATAAATGGTTAAATGGTGGATGCTCTTACTTTGATGAGTCTTATCGAATTGCGGAGGACCCCACTTGTGGCAGCACTATAACACGTGCAATATGTGTGGTGGTCAAGATGGCCATTGGGATGGCTGTCCGAATGCATACTCATCACATTCTATGATCCTTACGGTGTTTGCGAATATAGGCATGATGAAAATGAGGACTAGGACGCCAAGCTCGAATAGAAGACATGCTAAAACAGATACTTGAGCAAACAGAAGCAACAAAGGAGACGATGGAAGCGGTGAGAATTCGGCTAGAAGAGAATGGAGAGGCTCTAGAAAGGATGAGCGTAAATCACGGAGATGATGGTTGGTGAAGCTTGTGGTAAACTGCAGGTAATGGTTTTAGGCGATACTCAAGAGGAACTACAAGAAGAAGACAAGGGTGAATTTTTGGATGAATCCCAACAATTAGAATCTCTTGAGTGTCCCCGTGATGGGCTCACCTTTATGAAATCCATTCATGGAAGAAGAGATAGAGTTCCAACCATTTGACATTCATGGGGAATTAGATGTTGATGTAAGAAGGTGTACATAGTAAGGAAGTCAAACATAATGCAGTTTCAGAGTTGAGGTCTATTGTACCCCACTCGAAGCATTTTTCGATATTAAGTTTGGTTGACAACCGAGAAATTGAGTCTTCCAAGCGTATAGAGAAATGTCTAGAGGAGGACCAAGCCACTGTATATTTTGAAATTTGTTGATTCGGAAAGAAAGAATGACTTCACTTACTTGAGGGCCAATAAATTCCAAAGGCGACATCTACTTCTTAGTCCTTACAATTTTCAGCACCACCCCTAGAACATAAGAGGAAATTAGAGAAGGAAATTAGGGGTGAGATTCCTTATCCTCAAGGTGGAGGAAAAGTGGTGAAACTTGATACAAATCAGTGTGTGACATAAAATTAGCGCTTGAGAAGGCAGCAAGGGTACCATAGGTACCATTTTAATTTCTTGTATTTGTGTTGATTTTACTTATTTTCATCATGTATTGTTTTTGGTGGAAATTAAGCACAGATGGAGAAGTGAGTACCACTGGAGGGAGAAGCTAACAAGCATGGAAAAGTGTGGTCGTACACCCACCTGTGAAAAGTTGAAGCATGTTGTTTGCTAGGCCTAAGGCCTCAGGGTATTTCTCACCTATTTAAGTAAGCTACATTTGATGCTATGAGGACATGGCATGATTCAAGTGTGGGGTGAGGGAAATTTCAAATTTTTTGTAACGATTTTTGGTGAATTTAATGCTTGTGAGAAATATTGTAAAAATTTGGAAAGAATTGCTATAAGTCAAGCATGAATTCATAACCCGTTGGTTTTCTTTTGGGTTCTTTTTCGGCAGGGTCTCTTGGTAGAAGAATAAAATATTTTTATTTTCTTTATCTGTATATAGTGTTTTTAGTCATAGTTAGGGGCCCCATTTCCGACGATGGATGGATGACGACTGTCTTGAAGAAAATTAGTCAATAGGTTTTGGTTTTTGAAGCCCGTAGCTAATTGATGGCTTGAGGTTCTTGTTATGTGCTATACATGATTGTAAGATACAAGTATTGGTTAGTGTTGAAGCATTCAAGTATAACTGTTTGAAACATAGGCTCTTGAATGTGACTCGATGTGATTGAAACTTAATTTTGAATTCTTGTGATTAGCTGAGTAAGAGTCTACAGATGTGTCTTGAATTGAGCATGTCTTTGTGAGTCTGAGTTTTGAATATTACGTGCTATTGTGGAGTCTCTAGAACTTTTACGGTGTATATAAAATGAAATGAAGGATGTGGTGTAGGAGATAGTTGGAAAATCTTTGAATGAATCTAAATGTTATCCCTCACTTTACCTACCTTGAATGTTGAATCCTAGTGAATTTACATTTAGCCTTAAGTCTATTCTTTGATAGCAACAACATAAGCTTAATCATTTTCTTTCATTAGCCTTGAATTTGATCCAAAACTCTAAGCAGCAAGTGAAAAATTCCAAGAAATTGGAGGAGTGAGAAGCGTGAAAGAAGGAAAGTAGAAGTTGTGAAAGTTGAGAAAAGGACAAGGTGCACTTTGTGTGAAAATGGTTGATTATTAGTAGGGAGTAAGAAAATAAATGAATGAAAAAAAATTGCTTAAGTACTCCTTACTACTAAGCTGAGTGTGCTTAAAGAAATGGGAACAAGAAGAGAAAATTCAAGAGTGAAAAGAATGAGGTGATAAGAGAAGAGATGTCTTAATGAAGGGTGATATTATTAAAAGCGCTTGCTAAGATTGAGAGTCGATTCTTGGGAGTTTGAGAAGTCTTAACGGAGTTGTCTTTCATTTCAATGGTTAAACCGTGCATGCTCTATTGTTGTAGCTTGCTATCTTACACAATCATCATAGTCGTAGCTTGAATTATTTTGCTAAATTATCTATGTGTGAGTCTCCATATGCATGAGATGTAAAGGTTTGTTCGAGGGACAGACAAGGCTTTAAGTGTGGGGTAGGTGATCGTGGGCAAAATAGCATGCCCAGAGATACTTTATAACTTAGTGTTGCCTTGTTTATCTATTTATTTATATACATTCTCATGTGATTTTATGTAAATGTGAATATATACACTAACCAACATGATTAGTTCTTGTCTTTGTAGGTTTACAATGAATTTGAGGAACTACTCAATGAGTTGGTGAAGTGGAGGCATGGAATTGGAAGTAGAGCGCGAACGTCGGCAAGGGAGGGTGCACAGAAACAGCCCACTGCTTGGCGTTGGAAACGTGCCACGGCGGGCGGGCTACGCGACCATGGCATGCCATGGCCCCAGCCGCTGTGCACAAGCGGCGTGTCACGGCCACTCCAACACGAGCAGACTTCTGTAGCGTTTATTTTGGTTTCCATAATGCCTATCACGTGCCTCCGTGTCACGGGAGGCATATTGGCGCGATACACTCAGTGACACGGAGCTATTTCATGTCGGGAATAATTTTAGACACTTCACATTTACTATAAATAGGTCCCTTAACTCCCAAAAAGAGAGACAAGATCTTATTTTCTGAAAAACCACGAGAGAAGTCACAATTTATTTTTCTGAAGAACCACCTAGGAGTGAAGGGAGAAGTGGGAGAACTTCGTCTAGGGTTTGTCAAATTCCTCTTTTCTTCTACAATTCTTGTAAGTAAGTTGCTTTAACGATGTTTTCTTGTAATTATCAACATGCGTGGCTAGAACCCTTCCTCTAGGGTTGAAGCCACAAGATATGATTGTGATTTTGCGATTTTTTTTTGGAATTAAGTTATTGATTGTTGTTTTCTTGTATTCTAAATTATTGTTTTTAATGATTGATCACCATGAAAATATATGTTAACTTAGGCATTTGCTTTAGAAAGCATTTACCTAGGCGGGCATTGAGAATGTAGGGAGCATGATTGTATCTCACGATATAATTTGTGTTAGAATAGAAATATACCTAATGTCTTGCTTGGTTGATAAAACGGGATGAGTTAGAGACCAACTCAGAATTATCACATCACCACTCGAAGAATTGAGTTTGTGAGGCTAAGTTGAGTCGAATGATTAGGTGTCACGAGAGTCCGTAATCATATCCACGTAGAAGCCACATCCACATCAATTAATTGCCCACGAACTAAAATTATCATCCTCGCTCAATGTTGCTTAGTGAGGCTAGTTTATCATGTTTAGAGGTTAGAAAGGCCATGAACATGCAATTCCTAATCACGTGAGGCGACAATTGATAGTTTCATACTTAAACCATTGCAAATCGTAGTATCGCATGATTATCCGGTTTTAAATCTATGTTGCTCTGAAGTGAATTCAGAGTATTTCGTTGACCAAAATTGGACTTAATTAAACCTTATCGAAAACTTTTTATAATCAACAACACAGGTATTTAATATCACTTGAGCATTATATTTAATATCACACTTGAGCTTGATAGTTAGCTGAATTGGTCCACTCCCTATGGGTTCGACATTCCGGTTCTTAAAAAGAGCCACTATATTACTTGCACGATCCGTACACTTGCGGGCCTCGAACACTGCTCACAAGCCTCAGTCTACTGGAACTTAACTGCTTTCTGAGTCAGCTTCGGCAATGGTGTTGATAAGGTAAAGAATCCTTCCATAAACCTTATGTAATACCCAGCTAACTCTAGAAAGCTACAAACTTCTACTAGAGTCATGGGTCTGGGCCAAATCTTAGCAGTCTCTAGCTTTTGCAAATCAACCTAAATACCTGTGTCTAACACAATATGGCCCAAAAAAGCTACAAAGTTTAACCAGAACATACTTTTAGAGAACGTAAGTACCCCTTTTAACTTTTATTCTAACGGAATGAATATCTTTTCTAGGGAATCGGAGGAATATTCGATGATATTTGTCCGAAAATCCCCAACAAAAGAGCTTAAAATGGTGTCAGCATATGCATTTCCCTATGAGATCCCTGGTGCCTTGGAGAATACTAGGGAGATCGAGAAGATGTCTCCCTTTCACCCTCAAGTTGGGCTATCCCTAACTGTAGCACCTTGCCGATACCCTCTCTTGCTGTTGTATCTAACTCACGGCTAGCTGTGATCTATCTTATATCATACATCTCTATAGACAGACAAAACAACATAAGCTTAGGTACTCAATCCTACGCAACTCGGCTCTATAGCACGATCTGAGAAGGAGGGGTAACCATATTATCATGTCTCATAGCTCCCTACTTATAAAATGTGGTGCACAACTCATTTATAAACGAGACTCTACTAGATACGGCTTGCAGACTTTTCTAAGATATGACATTGCTCTGATACAAAGTTTGTCAGGCCCCACTTTGAGAGGCATAACTCGCACCTGATGCCATTGGACTCGGAGCCAACCTGGCTGGACACATACACCTCTGGTGCAAGCCAGCAGCATATAATCAATAAAAAGATTAGCTATATCTCGGCTCAAAACATAGCCTTAGGCTGATAATGCCGTAATATAAACCTGCGCAAAAATAGCTAACCCAACAGTTGCAATAATATATCATCCTATGTGGGCCGACAAGACCACCATGTTGTCTAAATCATACACAAAGGAAGGCAGGTGCCCCTATACATGTATATAAGCCAACAAGGCTGCTAATAGATAACGTAACTAGGCCCCACACGGCCAACTATGCATGACTAAGAAGAACTGTAGTCTGCAAGACTCTAAAGAGTAAAATATTGGCTAGGACAGGGCCCCGGCCTATCCAAGAGCTATACATCAAAATACAGGCAAACCTCTAATATCTGGCAATTCCAAAATAAAGGAGTTATCCAATCTGCTGGATCTAAACAACTACTAAGAAGGTCCCGGAACCTGTCTATCTGAACTTGCAGGCAAGTATGCAGTGCCCCATGCATGGGCTTCAGTACAATATGTACCGAATATGTAAGCAACCTCGTAAGCAAGTTGTAACTAAGGTATAATCAGCCTCTGGAATTGTGATCGAGCCTTCTGGGCTTCTGTAACTGTATTTGAGTCATTTAGGCTCCTGTAACTGTATTTGAGCCTTCTGGGCTCTTGTAACTGCACCCTGAGCACACAAGGCTATACTGAGGGTCAGTGATGCTAACTCCGACATAGGGGAAGCTGGTAAAGGCACCAGACTTCAAATGGCTCTACAAGCCTCAGTATAGTCTTTTGTGACTTCATATTCCTCCGTGAGCATAATATAGCCCCATAGGAACTTTATGATTATATCTCACTTCTTGAGCAGCCTATATAACATCTGACAGGCCTAACCTATATGCTATACGTCGCTCAGTAAGCGTACACAGCCCCTTAAGCCTAACATAACCATTACTCGCCCCTAATGCATTCCATATAGCAGCCAACAGGCACATTCCATGTGTCCACAGCTAGCTAGATGGTCATAAAACCAATTATAGATTCAGCTGGCTTAGAAACAAAAAGTGAGGTCCGGGGTGAACTAGGCGATAATCTGAAGGTCATACTAGTACAATGGTAGTTCATATACGAATAGAAAGGTCGTAGTATATCAATTATATGGTCCCTCGCCTAGAACGATTACAGGGCTACTAATAACTGGATATGATTCTAAGTATTCAGCCACAATATCGTACAGGCAGCCACTATAATTATTAACCTAAAGGTAAAACTGTGATACTAAGGTTCTAGTCTCCTACGCGTCAATCTGGTCTGTCCAGATAGCATATAGCTCTTGTGAGCAATCTGTAGCCCCGTAGGCAGGTATATCTTAACTTAGCCCTTCTAGGCAACATGTACGTGGGCATCTGTATGAGTATCCAGAGGCGTTGGCCCAACATCTAACAGTTGATAAGATCCCTACTTAGGGTATTATATATTCTATCTAATTACAACAACTAGGATGGTTTTCTTAGTGACCTATATGAAAAGTTGTAAGTCATGTGAGGCTATACGGACACTGGCAATAGGTAATTCACCTAGAAAGCTACCACTCAGTTTATTTGGCAATCCTATTGCCCCTGACTCGAAGGTAAGGCCACTCTATCATGACTCTAATCCTGTAGGCATCAAGGTACGCCACTGGCCTGTAGGTGAGCTTCACTGTATATATAGGTATCAAACAGAAAGTTATATCGTCAAGTTGCGCCCTATGCTGCCCAACCTAACAATGTACACTCAACAGCTAACTACAATCCTCGAAGGCATGGGTACGACAACAAGACATCATTAACCCTTCCAAACAGTAAATAAGTGAACCGTGGGATCTTTGTGATGCTTTTAGCAATAGTCAAACCAAATATACTCTTCCCAACAAGGGATTCTAGATTACAACCTAAATTGGTCTCATAGCAGTTAATTACAATATGTATAATCATACGCTACTACAAAGGTAAAAATCATATCAACTATACGACGAGAATACTTTCCGAAAGAGGTTAGCCTTAATATACCTTAACTATCGAATTCTGCTCAATCAATCCTGCTTTGATTAAGAACTCGTAATCTCTCCGTATCTTAGCTTATACACAAAGGAACAAGGCTATTCCAGTTCAAAAGGCCAGCCAGCAACATCAATCCCATAAAACATGATGGTACAAGTTACAACGAGTTTAATTCGGTGAAATTTCACGAATTCTTATAAATTAGAAAGGTAGAAGTACTTATTATCACTTGTAGACATGATAGCCGTAGTTATAGATAATTTCTATGACTTTTACCCGCTGGGGGTCCATTAAATCGGGTCAATTTATTCAACTCCATATATACGTTCTTCGCAGGCCCGCGAATCATTACCTAAGAAGAATTTATAATTAGATGCGATTTAGCAACATAATTTGTCGTCAATTTGATGAAATCCTCGTGAGAAAATCACCTAGGTCGAGGGTCCTCTTTGGAAATATTTTAAAAATGAAATAAAATTACACACTTAAATATATATTGGGAGGCGGCGTAGGGAGGTCCACGACACGCCTCTCCCTGTGGCGGAGCAGTGGCGCAACACGCCACTCCCTGCATGGGAGAGGGGTGCACAACGCGGCGCCTGTAGCGCCCTGCCCCCGGTTCCAACCTCCCGCTCGTGCGTTCCACCCTCGAGCCTTCTCCCGCATGTGTCGTGCCCTAGGAACTCTCGATATTCACACACACACGTCAGTTAAATAATGAAAACTTATGGGGTGCAACAGAATTGAGTCCACAAAAAAAAAATTAACTTAATCTTTTACGAAACAATGATAGACTCTACTCCATTGTATATTCCAACTTAATTATCAGGAATTAAAAACAACAACGAAATAAAATATTATACATGAGATTTATAAGTGAAAACCGATCCAGCTCAAATAGATGTAAAACTACGGCCTACACCCCTGTAGAATTTTAATTAAACTTCACTAAAATCATCTAGCCTAGTTGGATTACCCTCCGCAATTCAAAGGACTTACCTCTAAACCCTTTACAATGATCCTAACTTATTGTTATCCTTTCAAACTGCTCTTTGCTTGAAAATAGCAATCACCGCCTCAGAACAATTAATCAACCTCAATAAAATGCTTTTATAAAAGTTTATAAGAGATCACAATGTTAAACCTATTACTTTCACTGGAATTGACACAAAAGAGAGAATTTGTTGCAGCTTCTGGAATAACCCAAGGAACAAACACAGACATTGGTCAAACCCTATATCATATTTCAGGCTTCTTTGATTTGAGACTTAGAAAAACAACAATGTTGACATATTTGTGAATACTTGATCTGTGCAGGACATGAATGGACTCTTTTATAGAAGTGTACGCTCATCTCACTTGTTTGAGTCCAATCGATAGAGGGAAAGTAGGTAGAAGCACACTATAATTCTTTTTTTTAGCCAATCAGGATCTTGTTGACTCCTTTTTCACTTTCAACTCCTTCTTTACTAATATCTCTACAACTAGAAAATTGAACAATAATATGGGATAATAATTCCTAGTTATAACAAGATAATTTAGCACAATTTATATCTTGTCAGACATAAAGTAATGCTAAATTTCTTCCGCCATTATCCTCATTATTTTACCTATTTTTCATGATTAAACCAAAACTTTGGGACAAGCATATTTTATTTATTACCATCAAAATATACTCAACAACACACTTGGGTCTTAAAAAGGTATGCTATTTTCTAAACACTAAATCACCTTTTTTTCATTGTTAATAATCTTTGCAACTTTTTTGGCAACAACATTCCTTAATAGTTGGAAATATGATTTACAACCTTATAAACACTATGGAAAAATTCACCAACCACTCGATTGTTTGCATGTTCACATCCTTTTGTCAGTTTTGGCAACGTGATCCAAATGTTCTATATCTTGCTTCTCCTTTTTTCTCCACACATCTTTTTTTTTCTTATTTTTTTAAAACAGTACTATAATCATTTCATTAACGAGTATCACATGATATGGCCTTTTCAGTGTTTCCCTTTATTAAAGCATACTTCATCACCTTTAGAAAATAGAAATTATCCTAAAAAAGACATCAGGATTTCATACCAACCATATCAACTACCCACCATTTTGCTTTCGTTTGTACTCGAAATTTTAACATTGTGTGTGTGGGTGTGGGTGTATTCTCCGACCCAGCGGATAGCGGAGCTTAGTGCACTGGGCTGTCCTTTTAGTATATATATTATTGGATCATAAAATACTATAAAAAATAAAAACACATGGTATATAGTATATCCTAATATCTTAGCAGAGTGAATTTATAGTAATTACAACTCATATCACCGATCGTTGAGAATCCTTACAAAGAGAATGAATTTCCTTTGTCCATAATCTAAGTATACTCTAGAAGATATAGAGCTTTTATTTTTTTTCAGAAAAAACCTTAGCAATCATATTATGTTTACCTTAGTAGAGTTAACTTACAACAACTACGACTCGTATCACCGATCGTTAATTGCACTACTTTATTAATTATTTATTTAATGGATTTAACAACTTACATAAGCAATTCTCTGTGCGTGTGTGAGTTAGGTTTAAATGAACAGATGATCACAATGTGAACGAATAGATTTGATCAGTTTGAGGCTTATTATTACACCACTTGCGTTGCTATTATGTTCAAAGTAACACTTGAAAATCTTCTCTTAAAAGATATCTATATATAAGTATAAAGGAGACTTAGAGGCATGCTGGCGTGCATGCCTCTTTGAGCTCCATTTACATTTATCTTTTTCCTGGGTTTTTTGAATATATTTTCCATTTAAAATTATTTTTCTAATTCTTAAAATTTATTTATTTAATTAATGTCATTTACTCTTATTACATAAGAAATGTCTTTCCATTGGATGTCTGTAACGGCATCACTTCAGCTTAACCGAAAAAATTAGAATCTCATCTCCCTCTCTTACAAATTCAGATATGCATTTTTCATCAGAATCTCATCTCTCTTTCTTACAAATCCAGATCTGAATCTTTCATCAGAATCTCATCTCCGTCTCTTACAAATCCAGATCTGAATTTTTCTCTATTTTATTGTCATTCTGAATTTTGTGAACTTAATTGAGAGTGTTGAAGCATGAGACCACCAAGAGGACGCGGTGGTGGCAGATTTAGGGGTGGCGTAGATGGCGGCCGTGGTTTCCGAGGTGACGGTGAACATGGGGTGGCCGCTTTCCTCCTCGTGATGAAGCATCTTCACAGCAGCATCAGTCACATGAAAATAGAACCTTAGACATAAATCAGTTAATGCTTGAGCAGTAGATGCAATGGTAAAAATAGCTACATCAGATATTCCGGGTATGTGACCAACATCCAAAGACCAATTCTTCCTATTCAAATTACCTTATTTCCAAGGTAACCCATCAGCCCTCTACCAACACATGATATTTTGGACATATTCCCTCAATTCACTTCGCACCCATACAGTAAGAAAAAATGCCAACCATCTGTTTACTGGTTACCAAACATATTTTGAATTTCTGGGCATTCTATTACGATCTTCTGCACCAGCCACTGGTGAAAACAAACAATACTTGGTGAATCTCCAAGACCATAATCATCATCTGAAGAACCCCATCTGGAGAAAAAAATTTGATGGCATAATATTACAAAAGAATTTTTATTTCTTTTCCTTATTTCATTGCCTCTCTCGCCTTCTACTTTTTGGTTTTTGATATTTAAATTTCTTTCGTGTAGATACTCTTCGTTTTTCTTATTTTTTAAAACTATGAACATCTTGAGCTTTTTGATAGAAGTAGTTTTTTATTGAATTTTCTACATGTATATTTTAAATTGATTTCAAATATCGACGCAATGCTGATAATTCATTATCTTGGCTTAGTAAACCTTCGATGGTATGTGATTTGAGGGTAAGTTCTTTTGTTGCTGTGACATGGTCTCCTTGTATTTTCCCAGTTAAAGATGTAGATCTAAGTCTCAATATTGCAATTGATCTTTCTTAGTCGTTGTTTGACAGAAACCATTTTCATTTCTTGTGATCCCAGATCATAGAATGACATCAATGGAAAATGAAAATTACTTATTCATTTATTTAATTACAGATGCTATATGTAGTTTTAAATTTTAAAAGATTAAGTAAAATGTTAGCTTTAGTATTTTGTAATTGTTTTTCAATTAAAATGCTAGAGTGGGATTTTAGTACTTTAGTCTTACAATAAAGTTTAGTATGTTGATTTGACACATATATTGGTGTTAGCGTAAGACATGTTTGAATGAATGGTTGAAAAGTTGGGGCATTGTTTAAAAAGTAAATATTTAATGAATTTGAAGTCTTTGAAAGTTGTCTAGTTGCATAGAAATGGTATGATGTCACACCCCAAATCCGGGGAGGCGTGAATGGCACCTGGTGCCACCCTGATATGAGCATACTCGATGCCCAAAATATAAAAAAAAAGCCAGAACTGATGAGGTTCAACAACACAACAAGTATACAATCAAAATGAGATGATAGACTATAGCGGAAGCTGGCTCACCTGACTAACCAAGAAAACTAAATACAATATGTCGTCGAGGCCACAGAATGAAAGAACAACTATACAACATGGCTCACCTGTCCTATAATAATGACACTACACCCACAACTAATATCTACGAGCCTCTAAAAATATAATAGAAATCAACTGCTCGGGACAGGGCCCTGAACTACCCATAACTCAACCTCTGGCAACTCTAAAAGAACTGGAGCACACCGACTCAGCTGAAACTCCACTCAGCAATCAAGAACCTGATCTAACAGCTCACCATCACCTGCAGGCATAAATGCAGTGCCCCGATCAGGGAATCAGCACAATAATGTATCGAGCATGAGAGGCAGAAACAACCGGAAGACTAAGATTAGAGATCAATAGATATACCAAATATCACAGAAGGAGAACTGAACTTAAGTAAACACATAAAACCTACCTTGCCTTCATAAGTCTGGCAAGTACAAGCAAACATACAAACAGAACCTACCTGGCCCTCATAAACCCGGCAAGTCCAAAAAGTAAAAAACAATAGAATGGCACCTAGGCGACCCAGCTCACCTGTCATCGCCTCTAGACCTCTCAATGGCCTCAGCTAATACCAGTCAACATCTAGCATCCACTGCTATCAGATAACAAATAACACAAGCAACAACCATAATATAATGTCAAACAAATCACAAGTAAACACCGGTTAATCAACATCATCAATCAGGCACTGCCGGAAACTCTCTCGGTTGCGCATAGTTAGCGGAGCTCAATCCATCTGGGAGAACCAATCGCGATCCCAGGAAGGCTCAGACATGTCAGACCACTCTCGAATCATGTCTCAACTCGACACTATGGAGGACATCATTCTCAACCCTGTAGGTCATTTCACTCCTTGGGCTCAACCCCTCAGCCGGAAACACTCTCGTTCGTCGGGTACCCATAAGCCACAAGGCACCTCGGGCTCGACCCCCAGCCGGAACAACTCTCGTGTATCGGGTATCCACAAGCCACAAGGCCTCAAATATAACATACACACAAT
Source organism: Datura stramonium (assembly GCA_018107945.1). Taxonomy (NCBI): domain Eukaryota; kingdom Viridiplantae; phylum Streptophyta; class Magnoliopsida; order Solanales; family Solanaceae; genus Datura; species Datura stramonium. The sequence continues at coordinate 48,792 of JACEIK010009103.1, forward strand.
AAAAAAAAATACATGCTCAAATATCGGCTCTCAAACCCCACAACCCAACTATTACAACACAATACTATTCTTTCACGTCTAACCGTCCATCGGCGAGCCTCTAACCAAGCTAAGGACCACCATCCTAACCAGTCTATCCTAAAGCTTTACAAATAGCCCACATTCCACTCTACTTACCACTAACATCAAGGGACACGGCTCAAGTGTCACCACGACCATCACGTGCTCTCGACGCGGTCGACACGATCGCCTATTCAAATATAACAAAGGATTATCGCAGTCATTGAACTTAATCACTATAATCCTTCATTCACTTGACAATATAATCACCTAATCTTATTCACTCAAACATCCCACAACTTTCTACAAGAACCATACGCCTCACACAGGGCCTCTCGGCACGAGCATAACAATTTGCCATGACTACGATTCTCCGCGCTCAAGTCTGAGCCACCAATCAAACCATCACGTTAAACACACCATTATTACCATATAAACAGCAAAATAGAGTTCAATAATAGCAAAACACAATCCATCGCAAAACAGCCAGCACACATATCAACACGGACAACAACGACTATGGAATTCATGTCGACAAAGGAAGGGACAAGCCTAACATACCTTAGCTTCAAGCCTAGCCGAACTTGATCCTTCAAAACCATGAACCTACTGCCTAAAGGCAGTCCAAAATTCTGCCAAAACATAGCCAACACAACTTAACAACAAAACAAGACAAATGAAGCTTACCCGATAAGATTCATAGGAATTGGACGGTAGAAACTCCGAAACAACATCCTATCGGCGTTAAAACACCTATAAACAACCTTAAAAACTAAGGAGAACAAAATAAAGAAGGTTTACCAACAACTTCACCATGAAACAACCACCAACAGCCCGGAAAAGACACCAAACCACAGACTACACGTGATTCCCGATTTTCCGACACAAAAATTATGTTGAACCATGGCTTCTAGCCCCAAAACCCAAAGAAAACAATGGAGATAACTTGATAGAGGTTTCATACGAAATATATTCTGAAAAATAAATTTTTGATGACCAACAACCGGCCAAAGGGGATTAAATAATCCTCCACCACCTTAAGACCTTGTGAGGTGCCTGCTTGTGCGGTCTCACGAAAACGTGAATATATCTTTACTCCGAAGTCGGATTGATAAAAAGTTTGATGCACTGGAAACTAGACTCATAGATCTTTAATTTCATAGGTCGCACACCCCATAAATCCTTATAGATTGGGATAAAAGTCTCAAGACATTTGACTTAAATTTCAAGAAAATCTCAAGAAGGAAATTTTGCGATAACTTTTTTCGAATTTTGTCTACAACTTGATCGACATCCAATCTTAAATATAATCATAGAATGACTCAAATAACTCATAACACTTCCTTATTAGATAATTAAGTACTCTTAGTCGTACCTCGAAAGCATAATTTTATCGCTCAAATTATTCGGGGTGTTACATATTATGTCAAATGTTTCAAAACATTGCAAAATATAAAGTGTAATGGAGCAAGTAGTTTCTTTTGTCTTAATGATTCAAGTGTTCAAGAGAAAATATGGAAGTGTTTTTCTTGTGGAAAAGAGAAGAAAGTTCTTACCTTTTTAGCTCAAAACTCAATAGTGAGCCTTAACTAGAGAGTCTTGCTTAGTTGTGATCTTAACGTATTTCTGGCATGTACAATAGAATCAGGTTCTCATAGTTAAATGCTCTGTTATATCTCTAGAGCAGCTTGATAAAAAAAGATTGAAACGTTGGTACTATTGGTGTACCGTTAAGTAATCCCTTTGCCTATGTTACCTTCTTACTTCAAATTTGTTGCTTTTAAATGCTGAAAGTGAATAAGTGATGATATTTGGTTATTATTTATGCATCTTTTTTTCAATTAAGATGATGGAGGAAATCATTGCAACTTCATATTCAGCTGGAGATAAGTTCTACATTGACTCAGCTAAACTTTTTCCACTGGCCAGATTTCTTCCACAGCCTAAGTATGTTTTCTTTGCTTTACTTCACGTTTAATTTTCTAATGATAGCCTGAGTATATTTTCTTAATGCAGCCTAAATTGGTATATTTCGATTTCGGACAATTGTTATACCAATTGTAGCTTTTAACTTCTCAGGCAGAGAACTTTTGGGTCTTGCCTGCAATTTATAAATACCAATATTTTATACAGTTGTTTGTGCTGAAGTTTCAAATAATGATGGATTTTACCAATTTGTAGCTTATTTGTAAACGAGATTATATAGAAACTTAAATACTTAATGTATGGATGAAAATTTTTGACGGCATAATATAACAAAAGGATTTTTATTTCTTTTCCTTATTTCATTGGCTCTCTCGCCTTCTATTTTTTGGTTTTTGATATTTAAATTTCTTCCATATGGATACTCTTCGTTTTTCTTGTTTTAAAAACTATGGACAACTTGAGCTTTTTGATAGAAGTAGTTTTTTATTGAATTTTCTACATGTATCTCTTAAAAAATATTTATATGTATACAAGGGGTATCTTCTAATGCATCTTTTTTTTGACTTGTTTTAATTTATTTTAAATTGAGATTTCTATAAAAATATACAAGTTATATAAAATATCACATTCACATAACCTATATTTTTATATTATATCCGTATAATCATTTTTTGGAATTTTACAAAAATATACGGTCTAATATAAAATATTACATTCACATAACCCATATTTTTATATTACACCTGCATAGCCCCTTTTTTTCACAATAGTGCTTATACAACATTAAACTGTACATAATTAATAAACCTTGTATAAAAGTATATGTATAAGAGGTGTTTATACACGCTTTTACATTGTTATACAAAATTACACAACTTATACAAAAAAAGTTGTGTTTGATCTTCTACGAATTTCAACTAGGAAACTTCATTCAAAATGGGTCAAATCTTTTTCAAATGGCTTCAAATTTTAACCACAACCTTAAAATGACACCACCTACAAATCACAATCGTCAATTTGTTAACATTTCAACAAATTCAAAATTCATTTGTGAATTTTCAATCTTTTAAGAATTCCAACAATGAAATTCTAAATTTTAAATTTAATCCACCCAACAATATTTAAATTTATAATGATAAATATGAGTATCGCTCTCAATCAGTTTCTAAGCTTTAAAATATGAAATTCATAATCACATTAAATTCATTTGATATCAACAACGTAATATCAATTCTACGTAAATACATTTTTATAATGATGTATCTATAAAATTTACACATATATTTTTTAAAACGAATATTAAATTTATATATAATATCTATTGATCTGAATATATAAATTACGAAAGAATGAAGAAAAAAAATGAAACAGTAGAAGAAAGAAGAAAGAAGGAAAAAAAAGCAGTAGAAGTAGAAGAAAGAAGAAACAGAAGAAGAAAAAAGAACATGCAGAAAAAAAAATTTAAAAAATAGAAAAAAGAAAGAAGAACGAAAAAAAGAAGCAGAACAAAAATAAATAAATAAATAAATATGTTAGCTAAAAAAATAACTAATAAAAAAAAATTAAATGGCTACAAATATAGTAAATTAAATATAAATTAAAATAGTTAATTATTTTAGCCAAAATAAATTTAAAATAGCTAAAAGATAAT
>JACEIK010009104.1:0-12570 GCA_018107945.1 Datura stramonium
ATTTCTTATAAAAGAATAATTAAGTATTGAAAGAGAATTTAATAGTGGGTATGGATAAGAGATTGTGAAATTGGGCTAGAAACGGCTGAAATTGCATTCTCATTCCTTATTATCATCTAATAGCTAGAAATTAGTGTAGTTGCTAATCCAAATCAAATCGGGTTGAGCTAAATTGTGGCTAGATGTCTAACAAAACTCTAATAAGAGGTAATTAGAAGGCAGAAAAGCTGTAATTACCCACTTTTCGAGATTATTTACACTTGTTGAACTCGTAAGATGACCTGGCATGTCTCTATTTAGTTAGTATTTCATCCTACGAACAACAATAATCAACAACCCAAATGTATTTAAGCTCAATTACCCCGCACCTCTAGTATTTCACATCCTTGTTGAAAACTTAGCTGATCTTGCTATTTTATTTCACTAAATCACCCAATATAGTTTACTACAAAATTCAAACTCCCCAATTTTATTTGTTTTTATATTAAATCTATGTGGTGCAAGCTCACGCCAATTTTCAACCGCAACTGAACTATCCTTCCCTAGTCCTCGTGGGGATTTCGATCCCGACACTATCAAGGCAACTTGTTTGGATGCTTCACTGCATATTCTTTACATTAAGGATATATTATGGACGCTATAAAAATGACGCTGCTACAAGGACTAACACTTGATATTATTGTGTTAATTGTTGTTGAAATAGTTTTGCATCATAGCTACTCGACGGGTTTGTTGTGTTGTTAGTATCTCATAACCACACACACACCAAGAAAGGGATAGCTCGCAGGAAGGTAACATGGAAGACGATGAAGACAATCCGGTAATGCAAGAATTTTTGGGAGCCATTCGCCTACCATCCACGGTGGGGAATGCGCATTTCACGTCAAAGGTTCATGCTCACTTGATGCAAATGGCGATTTTTGGCAGAAAACCAAGCGAGGACACGAATCAATATTAGAGAAACATTCTTTTGTAATATGCCAGGCTTTCAATATCATTAAATATAAGTCAAGAGTCAAACTGTGCTGAGACTCTTTCCTTTGTCACCGATTTTCGTGAGGCAATACCGGGCCAGAGGAACTTCCTTCCGGATGTATTACTTCTAGGAAAGCGTTAATCGAGGTCTTTTTGGACCTTTTTTCCCTCCATAAAAGATGCTTTAGTTGATGCATGACATTACAAATTTTGTGCAAGAACCAGAGAGCCTTTGTACGAGGGATGGTTAAGGTTTAAAAAGAAGGCTGTTTGCCCAAATCATGGACCGTTGAATGGAGCAAGCCCAAAGCTTCAGAGGGCCTCTTGATTCAATCAACAAGTCCATGGGCAAATAACCTAGATGGTTCTATTATGGATCAAACGACGGGGTTGGCCAAATCCCTCCTACACATAATGAGAAATAATTAATAGGGCTTGGTACACGAGAGAAACAAATGTGTCCACTTCATGAAATCAACTCAAGTGCATTACCTACGAGTTGTGGAAAAAAAGGATGAAGAGAGGGATGAGAATCTGCCAAGATGATGAAAATAATTAGAATTGATGACAAACATCTGATGGAAGCATGGCCAAAGGTGGTAAATGTTGCTGAATGCAAGGCTTATTGGCACATGCAGGAGAGCTGTCACGCCAAGACATGAAGAAAATGCCAATACATAGGAAACCAAATGGGAGGTCCTCGACCGATTCCAAGGAGCAAACCAAGCCTATGAGCAAGGATGACAACCAAGGTTGGAGAAATCACAGCCACAGGGATTTCCCGAAAGCGTGAAATATAAAGAGGGAGCCAAAACAAGAGGGTGAACGCTATCAACCCGAGTTCGAATCCATATGTTCCCCCTCCAAAAGGTGGGGAATCCTACAATCATCCGGCATGAAAGGATGCAGTAACTCAAAAATTGAAGAAATGCTATCGAGAGTTCTAAATAATGTTGATTCAACCGAGAGCTAGGTGAAATAATTAAGAGGAGGTGTCTAACTTTGCCCAAATAGAGAGTTCACATTTTGCCTCCATCAAGAATTTGGAGGCCCTAATGAATCACTTGGTCTACCAAATAAACCGACGAAGTGAACACTACCTAGTGACAGAATTTAATCCAAAGAAAGATGGTCAATGCATGGATAATGTCATCAGGAGGGCTGTGTGATTGGAGATGTCTTGGATGAAGCCCAAAGAGGTTGATAACTCAAAATCGATTAAGCAAGACAGTTGAAAAAATACCAATGACTCAAAGGAATGAAGAAAAGGTTGATGAGGAAGCAGAGGGAAAGGGCAACGAAAACCTATCACATGTTGATAATGATGAGGCTTAGCATGAAGGTCCCAATTGACGATAAGGTTGAACAAAGAATTGCACCTCCTTATCCACACAGTTTTCTAAGACAAAGCAAGTATGACCAGCTTCAAACGCTTCGTTGACATGTTTAGCAAGCTTGTCCATAAATATATCATTATGGATGCTCTACTCAAACATGACCGCTATGCTAAGTTTATGAAAGAATTATTGAGGAAGAAAAAGGTGGTTGATGTAGGTAACGGAGATAAAACGCACCAATGTGAAAAGTGCTGATGATGAAATCTTGCTCCCCAAACTAGAGGACCTAGGATCTTTCATAATCCCATGTACAATTGGGATATGTGTGTTTAAAAATGATCTATGTGATCTTGCGCTAAATATAAATTTGATGCCTTTGCTCATTTTCAAGCACTGGGACTCTAAGCACAAGCCGATGCTCTACGAGGATGCTCATGGTAGAGGGGTCAATAAATGACTCGTGGGGGTATTAGATGATGTGTTGCGAGAGTGGACAAGTTTATTCTACAATACCGATTTTGTTATTTTAGATTGTGAAATGGATGTAGAGTTTCCATTATTTTTGGATGACCATTATTGGCTACAGGAGAGCCGTAGGACGTGGAGCTTCGACAAACTAAAATTTCAAGTTTGAAGTGAGGAGGTCACCTTCGGCGTGTGTCCATCACCTGAGCCGCCCCCGAATGCAAGGTGGTTGGAATGTGGATTGAAGATGAGGACATAGGGCTGAGCTGAAGGAGGAAAGTCATTTTGATGACGCACTCCATCTAAAAAAAGAGTTGTTTAAAAGATCTACGCTCTTTCCACGACGTTAACTAAGGTGCTTTTGGGAGGCAACACAAGTTTTTGGTGAATTATTTTATGTCTTTGTTCTTTTTGTTTTTGTAGGAGCTGTGAAGTGAGGAACAAAGGGAGAAACAAACCATGAAGAGACCGCTAACTGGAGCCGCCGTCCGGAGTGCGACCGCCGATGATGGCGAGTACAAAATAGAATGGATGTGGGTTTGGATCAAAAAGGACCGTGTGGACTCCATCGCGGAACCGGCCGAAGGCAACCTATGGTTGCCGAGGGAGGACAGAGGACTCCAAGGCTGTGCACTGAGAGTCGCAAAACAGACTGACGCTAATTCATCAATGAACTCGTTTGGATCCTACCCAAGAAATAGATAATCAGTAATAAAAGACATGGCAGAGGAAATTAAGCGTGGAATGCAGTGACGGGCGTAACCGATGAAGCACCGATCGAAGCATAAGCTTGTTTCTGAAGAAAATTTTTAAAAAGTGTCACAAAATCCAAAATACATATCAATAATACTCCTATTCTAAAAATATTCTAGTTCCCTCTTTTTCTCCATTTTTCCATTGCATTTTTGGTCTCTATTACCCAACATTTCCATCTCTGCTATTCCTCTATTTTCAACCTTTCCACTTTCCCACCTTTCCACCTTCCCACATCCCCACCAACACACCCATGTTAACTCCACCTTCCCCTAACCTATCAATCTTCCATCTTTCACCTATAAAACCTCTCCATCATTTTTATCAACACACTCACTTCACTCACATTACCTTCATATACTACAATATCTTGAAGTGTCATTAGAACTGCTTTTGAAGTTCAAGTGTGCAAGCAATCCCACTATTTGGTAAAAATTTTGTGACTTGTCTTAATTTTCTCATTCTAAGAGTAAGACTTTGTTTCCTCGCTGAACTCATGAATATGCTATGGTTTTTGAATGGAATAGGGAATAAGTATTTATGTGTGTGAAATTTTGAAGGGTGAAGTCTGAGTTACCCAATTGAATAAATGCAACGCTTTTGCCCAATGATGACTCGGGTGACTCCCATTCTAAGTGATAAATGTCATCATATTATGTTTAAGTGGAGTAGAGGTTATTTTATCATGTTGTGTGTGAGTGTGTGTTAATGGGTATGTTCTTGTAAGTTCCAATTAGGATGATGGGGTCCAGTATACCTGGTGAGCCATTGCCGATCACTCGAAAATTGGATTTAGGCCATCGAGTGGATCCCGCGTTACATCGATGATTCACGGTCTTGACCAAGATCGCCGTCATCAAGCCAATACATCCACGGCCCGGGCCTTTTCGTGAAGGCATCTAGCAGTAAATGGCGTCCGTGAAATTGCTAACCGCTCTGTTCTTCTCCAAAGTGTTACTCTGCTCATTAAATGTTTGTTTGGTTTCCATTGTTTTTCGCTCTCCTCGACTAGTTTTAATTTTATTTAATTTTCTCTTCAAATAGTTATCACTAACATCATTCTTGTAAAAACAAACCATGTTTTCATCAAGGAACACATGAAAAGCAGTGCCCCCGCTCATCTTCTAGAAACACATCAAGGAAAGGCAAAGGCCGCCGCACCGTGCCACCAAAGAAGCACACAATCTTTTGCGACCACAACATGCAAGAGAATTACGTCATTTATCAAGGCCGATCACCACCATAGAGAAAAGTAAAAGAGGTGATTTTCCCAACATCACCAAAGAATTCACAGAAAGGAAATGGCATGCATTTGCAACCCCCTCCCTCCCACATACTACTCCTAGCTTGGTGATGGAGTTTTATGTCTCATATTAGGCCCGAAAGGACAACATGCAAAGATCAAGTCAAGATTGATGACTTCCCATGTTTGCCATCTATAATGATCGAGGAAGTTGACATAACCCCGACTGTCATAAATTAATTACTCGGGAGGATGAAATAGACTCCAATATGTAGTAATGGCATGAATAGCCGATATGAAGGATCATTTCGCTTGGGTAGCCCACATCATCATATTTGACAATCCTCTCTGTGCCTCAATGGGTGGAGAAATCTCTCGCCACGATTTGGAAATTCGAGGCGAAGCCGTGCTCGGATTTTGTTTCAGGCTCGATCATCCCTCTAAAAATGAGTAGAGGGTCGCCTTGAAACTACCATATTTATTTCGTATAATGAAGGAGTCCTCATTAACATCGGAAATTGTTGCTCAAGAAATGAAGAAAAGGCCCACAATTCAACACTTCAATGCCCTATGCCGTCTTGATTTTCCAATTTTGAATAGCAAAACATAGCCTCGTCTCAATGAAACTCCTCCCTGATCGCCCTAGGAGTGATGTATATTTGTCTAAGAGAGATGCCAAGGAACCACTAATGAAAACAAAGCGACTGGCGTACCTTGTAGTAAGAAGGATCCTCTCCTGCGGTCGACCAACAACTACACGCCCGAGAGTCAAATATGCCCCGGTAAGAAATGTCTCCCATCGTAGACATGCCTCAATGGAGCATCTCCCCTCCGCAATCCTCTCGCCCAATTGAACTCCATAGACTCATGGAGATGAAAAACTCATACAAAGCCAACTCCAACCATTGGCTAAGAGTCTCCCCGCACTATTACCAAAATAATTAAAAGGAGCTCAAGTCATTTTACAAGAATGTCGCGATGCTATGCAAGAGGGTAGATGTTGTAAAAGGGAAAGTCACTTTCCTCCAGAGGAGGTACAAAGTAGAAGAGCTGACTTCAAATAAAGTGCTCTGATATTAGCGCCTTGGATGCCGCAATGGCTACTCCTTCCTTAGTTCGAGGTCCAATCGATGATCTTTTGAAAAGCCGAGATGATTTCGCTGACAGTGAGGCCAACTACGTGGTGGTGAGGCAGACATCGATGTATGATGAGGAGTGACCTACTTAGGAAGTTTCTTTTGTCCCTTTCCCTTTTTTCATATTTACATCAAGACAATGTATGTTTTTAAGTGTAGAGGGATGAGTGCAATTGATGAGGGGCCCAGGGATGGATGTTTATTTTGATGTTCTTATGTTCTTATTTGAATTTGATTAAGTCCACTTTTGTCTAGCTATTGTTTCATTTTGATGAATTGATGATCGTCTTGCTCCGCGTAAGGTCTCTGCTTGGAAATGAATGACTTAGTTTAGTTTTTTATGCTTGATGATTAATGACCAAATGGGGTCTTTTTTTGAATTGTGTGACCCGAATGAAATAACTCTAAAGTGTTTTTCCTTTTTCTTAATTGTGTATAGTAGTGTAGAAATTTAAACTCCGAGGATTTTCTTTTGACCATAGTTCTTTTCTCGAGGAGTATTTCTTATGTTTTATTTTATTTTTGGTTGTCGAACCTGGGTTTGTATTTCCCGATGATGGATTGGAGGGCGACACTCTTAAGGAAAATGCCATATTGTTTCCTGGAAAGTCTTTTGTGAAGATTGTTTTGAGAGGCACCACCAAAAAAATTGTTGAAATGGAATTTTAAATCAAGGGCATGAAAAATAGGGTAATGAGAAAGTGTTGACACCCGTAGTGACTACTGCATTCTCGGGTCATACGCTTTAAATTCCTGCTTCGACTTATGATGTTTGCTCGTTGATGTCCTAATTTGATATCTTGTGCTTGAAAATGACTCTTGTTGCACTTTAAGGGCGATGCCTTTGTGTAGTGAGGAAATTTTTGATGAATCACATGCATTACATCTTGGCTATAACTTTCCCCAAATGTGATTCAAGGCGAAATCCTAGATGTAGTTGCGTCAAGAACATGAGTTTAAGCTTTCCTTTGTCTAGTCACTTCACCCATACGCCTTTTATGACATCGATCCTTGGTAGACAATGTTGAGCCTTAGACCCTTTCTTTAGCAACCATATAACAAGACTTAAGATCATTCTTAATACCTCTATTTGGCCTCCATTCTCCCTAAATTCGATTAACAAGATAAGAGAAATGAATCTTAAAGCCTAAGAAAGAGGAAGTGATAAAAAGTGAGAAATGAGACAAAGCCCATGTTCGTGTAAGTGTGCAAAAAGAGGGGAAGATAAGAATTACAAGGTGAGTGTGAATACTACATGGTGTCAAAATGCAATCAAGGATAAATCAAAAGAAAAAGACAATTTCAGAACCTGTTTCTTGTCTGAAGGATAAGGTTAGTTATAAAATCCAAATGGGTTATAAGGAGGGTTGTTAAAGAAATTGAACTCATAAACCATGAAAGAAGTGAAACAAGGTGAAGTGAGTGGAAGGACTTGATTTAAGGTATGTTCACCAAAAACATTAGGAAGGATCTAGTCACTATAGCCAAATTTTTATCCTACCCTTACACGGAGCCTACATAATAACCCGCAAGCCCTAAACAATTTAGAAAATTTACTCTACATTTGTGGCTTAATTACTACGAATGAAAGCCTATGGTCAAGTGTATGAATGAAGATTTTTTTGGGAGAGTGAGTGCGAAAGTGTCTCTTCCAAACAATCCGTTGAACCCATTCAAATAATCATATGATCAATAGAATAGGGATTCTTATGTTGGTGAGTGGCATCATTCTTTTTGGGACACAAAGAGTATCTCAAAGTTAATGGAGAATAGGCACGAGGAGTGTAAGCCTGCCCGCAAACTGAAAAGTAATCGATTGTAACTTGAGATGCTATGTGTGTTTCATGGTTGAGAAATGCGCTTGTTTTACTAAATGAATTCTTTCATAAGATTTTATTGGTGGAAAGGGGTATTTGGCTGAAACATCTTTCGTTGTTTTGGTCTCTTCAGTATTTTCTTCTTTTTCAAAGGAGCGCAGAGCATAGTTTGGGTTGTCATAGTTCAAGTGATTGAAAGGTATAATTGTGAATAGAGGTGGCAATTTCTCACGAATGAGTATTGCATTACTCGAGGACAAGCAATGATTTGTTTAATGGGTTTGATGGTTGGAAATTTACCAACACATTAAGTTCTAAAACTTGGAGTTTTTGCTTAGTTCTTGAGTTGTTTATATGGATTTTATTCCTTGCTTTTGTTGTGTGCATGACTAAATGTGAAGAAAAGAGAAAAATAGAGCAAAAAGAAGGGAGGAGAGGAATCGAAGCGATACATAGAGTGAAAATCGCGAAACGCTGCCCAAAAGCCGAACATCACCGCTCGAAGATTAATACTCACTGGCGCTTCGCGATTTCTAGCGGCGATTCACTGTCCCACGCCAAAGACACCTGTAAAGTTTGGAACATAGGCTTTAAGAGGTGGCGTCACTAATTTAACATCAAATAAAATGCCGTGAACCGCCAATGCTCACTGAATTTAGTAAGGGCTCTGAAGATATCTCGGAGGTTCACTTGGACTGGAACTCGTGGAACCGATGTCTCCATCGAGTCCAAATCGCTGTTCAGGGCTATAACCGTCCAACACTGAAAAGAGATAAAACTACCCTACTTTTCAAGATATAAATAGAAGATAAAGTACTTTGTATCAGAGGGGGAGAAGAAGAGATAGAAATAGAGATATTGAGAGAGAAAAAATCTTACATCACATCATTGTTTCGCAATTTAGCTGAAGAACATTCTTTTAGCTGAGATAAGGGGATTTTGATTGGTAAATTTGTAGAAAAAGTATTCTCAGCTTCTATTTCTTCTTTGTGCTAGTAAAGTTTCATCTATTGTTGAAATTATCTGTGAAGTTGATTTTTCTACTCTTGCTATTAAATTCAATGAAGCTATTGATGAATCTTGCTTCAATTTCATAATCATGAGTAGCTCAATCATTAACTAGAGGTGTGTGATGATGAATACTTAATTGAATTGGGTATTGCTAGAGTCATCTTCATATTGTTCATATAAGTGTAAATCTATTAGATTCTCTTCAATATATAAAGGAAGATCCATTGATTATAATATTGGTCTATTTATTCTTACTTAATTGTTGCTTGTAAAAGAATAATTAAGTATTGGAAGAAAATTTAATAGTGGATATGGATAAGAGATTGTGAAATTGTGCTAGAAATGGATGAAATTGCATTCTCATTCCTTATTAGCAGCTAATAGCTAGAAATTAGTGCAGTTGCTAATCAAAATCAAATCGGGTTGAGCTAAATCATGGCTAGAGGTTAGACAAACTCTAGTGAGAGGTAATTAGAAGGCTAAAAATCTATAGTTACCCACTTCCTGAGATTATTTACACTTGTTGAACTCGTAAGATGACCTAGCATATCCCTATTTAGTTAGTATTTCATCTACACCACACCTCTAGTATATCACATCCTTGTTGTCAAGTTAGCTGATCTTGCTATTTTATTTCACTAAATCAACCAATACAATTTACTACGAATTTCAAACCCCCCAATTTTATTTGTTTTTATATTAAATCTATGTGGTGCAATATAACATCAATTTCTCAACCAACACTTGTAACTATCATTCCCTAGTCCTTATGGGATTCAAGCCCGACACTCATCGGGTTTGATTCTTCGGCCATGTATATTCTTTGAATTAAGGATATATTTTTGACATTATCACGTGTTTACCCAGAAGGATATGAATCTATGCTAGAGGAGGTGGTTGGTGCTGTTGAAGTACTATGATATGAGTGTCCTATATCATCAGGGCAAGGAAAAGATTTTGGCAGATTCTTTCAACAGGTTGTCCATGGAGAGTGTATCTCATGTAGATGAGGAGAGGAAAGAGTTAGTAAAGGATATGCACCAACTTGCACGACTAGGTGTTCATCTAGTTGACTCAACAGATGGTGGTGTTATTATTCAGAATAGATTAGAATAATCATTAGTTACCGATGTTAAGCCTAGGCAAGATGAGGATCCTATTTTAGTGAAGTTGAAGGAAGCGGTTCGAAATTAGAAGGTCGAGGTATTCTCACAAGGGGAAGATGGTGTGCTCCGATATTAGGGTCATTTGTGTGTACCGGATGCCGGTGACTTGAGGGATTGAATGTTGAATGAAGCTCATTGTTCCAGATATTCTATTCATCCAGGTGCCACCAAGATGTACCGTGACGTACAGGAAGTCTATTGGTGGAATTACATAAAGAAGGACATAGTAGAGTTTGTGGCTAAGTGTCTGAATTGTCAACAGGTTAAGGTTGAGTATCAAAGACTAGGAGGCATGCTTCAAGATATTAGAATCCCTACTTTGAAGTGGAAAGAGATCAATATGGACTTCATTACAGGGTTTCCTCGCACCCCCCGACAGTATGACTCAATTTAGGTGGTTGTGGATAGGTTGACTAAAGAAACTCATTTCCCACCGGTCAAAACTACCTATTCAGTGGAGGATTATGCTAAGTTATACATTTGGGATTTATCGGGTTCCCTTGTCAATCATATCAGATAGAGGTACTTAGTTTACCTTCCAGTTTTAGAGGTCGTTTCAGAAGGGACTTGATACTCAGGTCAAGCTTAGCACAACTTTTCACCTGCAAAAATATAGTCAGAGGGAGGGACTATACATACCCTCAAGGACATGTTAAGAGAGTGTGTGATAGATTTCAAGGGTAATTGGTATGATTATTTTCCTCTCATTGAGTTTTCATATAACAACAACTACCATTCCTGCATTCAGATGGCTCCATTTGAGGCTCTTTATAGGCGGAGGTGTAGATCACCTATTGGTTGGTTTGAAGTCGGTAAAGCTACAATGGTAGGACCAGATTCAGTCCATGATGCCATGGAGAAAGTTCAGCTTCTAAGGAATAGGCTGAAAACAGCTCAGAGTCGCCAAAAGTCCTATGCAGATGTGAGGAGGGAGCTTGAGTTTGAAGTTGATGATTTAGTGTTTCTAAAGGTGTCTCCCATGAAGGGGTGATGAGGTTTGAAAAGAAAGGAAAAATCAATCCCCGTTATGTTGGTCCATACCAGATTGTGAAACGGTTGGAAAGGTAGCCTATGAGTTGGAGTTGCCCTCAGAATTAGCTTCAGTTCATCCAGTTTTCCATGTATCACTCTTGAAGAAGTGTTTGGGTGATCCAACTCTGATTGTTCCGGTGGATAGTACTACTGTGAAAGATATCATTAGTTATCACGAGGTTTTGGTAGAAATACTGGATCATAAGGTTCGGAACCTAAGAAGCAAAGAAGTAGCCTAAGTCAAGATTTTATGGAGGAATCAACATGTTGAGGGGGCTACATGGAAAGCTGAAGCAGATATGATGGCTAAATACCTGCATTTATTCCCTTTCGGCTCAGTTATAGCTTGAGGTATCAGTTTCCTCCTTACTATCCTATTCAGTTTCATGTTCAACTCAAGTTCCCTAGTTTCCTTCATGACAATGTATGTATATGTGATTTACGAATTATGTTCAAGCATGTACTCTAGTTCGGAGTCAGTTACTCCTTCAGTTTTCAGCTAAAATGTTCAGTATTTTGCATGGTAGTTGCATTTTTCCCAGCTTTTCAGTATCTTTACCCATATTAGAGGATGAATGTTCCCAAGGGGTAGATATTGTAATACCCCGAAAGTGCCTAAGATTAGACTCAGGATTTAAAATGAAAAATAGTATAAATCTGAGATTTCATCTCATAAAGAGCCATTGTACGGGTCGTTGGTGGGACTAACAACCCATTGGAGCTGCTCATGGTGAGATTCTATAGAATAGGTTGGGGAGTAACGGGTATCAGGATGACCCATTGGTTGAAGTAACAGATCATGGGTCTGAGTTGTTGTTTAGTTTTGGAGTGCAAAGATGGAAGGTACGACTCGTGGTACGACCCATGGTGAGGAAACAAGGATCGTGATAAGGACCCGTTGGTTAGGGACTAGGTTTGCAGAGCTGGATGGTATGGGCCAAGGTATGACCCATGGTGAGTGATGACAAATCGTTACATAAACTCGTAGGAAGGAGCAGGGATTTTTTTCCCAGTCATGGTAACGGAAGGATACAACGATCCATTGGCATATGGTACGGGTCCTGGAGTGGTACATGGGAACTTTAGAACTTGGAGGTGAATAGTGGCTCCGACGAGAGGAAACCATGACCCGTTGGATTGAGGTACAATCCGTTGGATCAGTCGTGGTCACTGGCAGTGCATATTTTCCAGGTTTTTCATTAAGGGTATTTTCATCATTCCTAAGCCCTAAGATCCTAAACTACGTCATTTTAAGCTCAGTTGGCAGGGTTTTAAGGGGTATAAACCTATTCTAAGAATGCCCACTCCATGTATGCAACCTATAGCCTTCCTTGAAGATCAAGTTTGAGGAATTTCATCAAATTCTCTTCCATTTCCTTTGGGCTCGCAAGTGGGAGTGTGAAATAAATTTACTCTGTGAGGCTATGAATGAGAGTTTCTTTCACTCTCATGCTCTAAAGTCGTCTCAATTCCATGGATTTCAATTCTAAATTCAAGTTTCATGATCTATGGGGTTTATCCCAATTCTTGTGAATTTCTCTATGATCTATCTATTGATCGATTCCCTTCATGTTTCAAATCATGTTTTATGATTTATGGGCAGATTTTATTACTATTTAAATTATAAATTTATAG